>CAUYQV010097792.1:0-25841 GCA_963574575.1 Galagoides demidoff
TTTTTCTTTTTTTGGAGAGAGAATGAGTCTCAAGCAGTCACCCTCGGTAGAGTACTGTGGTGTCACAGCTCACGTTAAGGCCGCTGAGCTAGAGGCCTCCAAGCCACTGCTAAAGACAAACATGGTACTCTTTTTTGAATGAGTGAACTTGGAAAATGAAAGGTTAACATTAGTTAGAATAGTATTATAAGGGAAGTTATTTGGGGCCCTGCGCCTTGTAGCTCAGTGGCTAGGGCGCCACCACATACACTGGAGCTGGCGGGTCCGAATCCAGCCCAGGCCTGCCAAACAACAATGACAACTACAACCAAAAAATAGCAGGGTGTTGTGGTGGGCGCTTATAGTCCCGGCTACTCAGAGGCTGAGGCAAGAGAATAGCTTCAGCCCAAGAGTTTGAGGTTGCTGTGAGCTGTACTGTGAGCTATGATGCCACAGCACTCTACCAAGGGCAACATAGTGAGAGTCTGTTTCAAAAAAAAAAAGTTATTTGGAACCAGATTGGCAAATCAGAGGGATCTCTTTTTAGATTTACAATAACCTGATAACAGGGTAACTGTCTCTATTTTCACATTTGAAGTCACATTAATAGCAAGTGACAGAGCGAGGATTTGAACCCAGGCCCTCTAAAAGGCTTCGCTCAGCTCTTCTCCCACACTATTTTATTAAAATAGGTCTGTATGAACTTACGAGTTTCTAATCATAAGCCACCCTACCTTCCATATGAAAGTAGGAGGTGATTTAAGTTTAACAGAATCATTAGTGAATCATTGAAGAATACTTATTTTACAAATTATTTCACTAGTATTCACTGGGGTTGAGAAACAGGAGATAGGTCCCCTTGACACTCTGTTCTGCTATATTTTCTCAGATGGACTGCAGGAGCTTAGTGTGACCCTGGAGAATGTGAAGTAGACAATTTCAAGAGTGAAACAAAGTATGAAACAACTGTGTCAAGCAGGTTGACTTGGCCATTCCCAGCACACAGAGGGGTTCACTTCCCATCATATTTGGCAACACTTCTCATTTTTGGTTATTGAATTCATAGAACCATTTCCCCTTCCCAACTTCAATGTTAGACATGTCTATTAGAAGATCGTTCATGACATTTTCAGTTCATATTCAATTAATTACGCCTCCTTTAATTATATGTGTATTTGCTCCTTAGGATCAAGTTTTCTGTCTTTGTTCATCCTACTTGTTTCCTTAGAAGATGAATTTTTCTGTGATGCATTTTTGTTTTCAGAGTAGAGATCTAAATGAATTGTTCATAGCGTAAATAAAGAATGCTTCTTAGAAATGCAGAGTTTTTTATTTTTTTCCAGGAAGAATGATTACTGCTAAATAACTTTTGAGGAGTTTTTAACACTAGCCAATTTTTTTAAAAAAGTTTCACCCTGAAGCAATCATAAAATTTCAGTCAGTATTCTGAACCAGATTAACAGACCTACTTAACAACCAAGACATGCTTTTTGATTCCTCTTCGGCAGCAGAAGAAAATGATTCCAAATTATAATTAGAAGTAAACGTGGGAAACTACAGTTCTGTCTACCCATTCAGGAATGGTGGATTGGGAAGGAGTGTTTATCGTGGCCCTGAAAGAGCACTTGATGACATGTAAGCATTCAGTCTTAGAACCATGAGAATCTATAGTGGAACACTTTCAGGCAACAGTGGCTATTTAGAGATGAGATTAAGCAAAAAACACATTTCTTCTATATTGCTCTCTTTTCTGCTTTCTATATTTGATTTCGATTTAGTGGAAACAATACTATTAATACATTTGTTTTTCAGCTGGAATAGTTTGGGGGCACCAGGGCTAAAAAGTACTTGAGTAATAGCTTTCCGTTTAAACCTTCATGCCCTACATTAGGGTAGCAGCTGCTTCTTATCTCAGAGGATGATAATGGAATTGGGGGGTTGCAAAAGAACAAAGACAGTAATGTCATTGCAAATGACAGAGTACGGACTCTGAATATTCTCTCTTCCATAAAAGCAATGAATACACTGGCAAAATTTATCAAAGTCAACCTTTTCGGAACTGTGGTGCAACAATCTAGGGAGTGTTTATTTTTTTAAAAGCCTGACTAAATCTCAGTAAGAGCAGTGAGTATAATAGTTTGTGCATTACCCTATTCCCATTCCCTTCTCCTCAGCCTCTTGGTAGTCTTGAAAACCTCAGCCTAGCCACCGGAAAGGCATAACATGGTTGGAACAAATTCAAAACTCCATTCTTAGCGAATTGTCATCATGTAATCTGTCTAGCAGTTCCCTAGAAAACCCTACTCACAAAGCTTGTCTTTATCTGACCTCAGAGCTCACCCGATGCAAACAGTCTTTTCACTGGGAGCATTTGTTTAAAAACAACTGTGGCAATTATTTACTATCACAGCTCCCTGAAGCAGTGATAACAGCTGTGATATACAAGGTAGCCCTAATACTTTAAAAATGGGGAATATTTTCATTCCATAGGAGTCTTTGAAAAGGTCTGATGTATTTATGAGAATACATAAGGCCATGTGGAAGTGTAGGGCTGTGTGCACACCATGGGCTGTTCATATGTTCAAGAAAAACCTTACAGAGCCCTCAGTTCACCCTTCCACATGACCTTGAGTCTCTGTGAAATCAGGAAGTGAAGGCCAGAGTTTTCAGTTGCCTGGCTGAGTGTTGGAAGCATACCCACATGAACACAGGGAATATCTTGAAAAAGATAGAGACTCTTTGGTTCCAGGCACTGAAAGAAATATGTCCAGTATTTAGCTGACATCTAAGCTAACTGAGCACAGACTTCAGTGGCCACATTTAGCAAAGAACACAGACGTTACAGGATTAGTTCAAGAAATTCACTAAACAAACAAAATGACCTTGGGGGGGAGAATCTGATTTCCCAAGTTGTCATATATTGTTTTAAATGTCCAGTTTTCTATAAAAAATTCAAAGAAACAAGCATAGCCAGTACACAAAAGAGAAAACAGTCACCTTTTCCTGAAAATGTCCAGAAACTAGACTTACTTGACAAAAACTTTAAATTAGATATTTTAAATACATCCATCAACTAAAGGGAACCATCTAAATAGCTAAAGGGAAATATGATAATGTTGTCTAACAAATAGAGGAGATTAATAAAGAGATAGAAATTATGTTTTTTGAAATAGAACCAAATAGAAATGCTGGAGTTGGAAAGCTCACTAGCAGAAACAAAAGTTTCACTAGAGAGGCTCAAAGCAGATTTGAGCAGGCAGAAGAATAAGTGAACTTGACACACAGGTAACTTAAGATGGTCCCATTTGAGAAACAGAAAAAAAAAAGAATGAGGAAACGCAAACAAAGCCTCAGAAGCTTCTGAATCAAATGTACTAATGTGTGTGTGTGTGTGTGTGTGTGTGTGTGTGTGTGTGAATCCCAGGAGAAAAGAGGGGAAGGGGAAGAAAAAAATATTTAAAGAAATAATAATTGGGTTCTGCACCCACAACACAGTGGTTATGGCGCCAGCCACATGCACTAAAGCTTGCCAGCTAAACAACAATGACAACTACAACAAGAAAATAGCCAGGCATTGTTGCAGGCACCTGTAGTCCCAGCTACTTGGGAGGCTGAGGCAAGAGAATCACTTAACCCCATGAGTTTGAGGTTGCTTGAGCTGTGACACCACAGTACTCTACCAAGGGCAACATAGTGAGACTCTGTCTCAAAAACAAAAACAAAAAAAGAAATAATAATTGAATATTTCCCAAATGTTTATGGAAAACATTAGTCTACATATCCAGGAAGTTCAATGGATTTCAAGTAATGTAAGTTCAAAGAGATCCAAACCTAGACACATCATAATCAGTTGAAAGCCAAAGAGACAGTTTTGAGAGCAGCAAAAGCAAGTGACCATTACTAACAAAAGATCTTCAATAAGATTGATAGCTAATGTCTTATCAGAAACCGTGGAAGCCAGAAGGCAGTGGATGACATATTCAAAGTCCTAGAAGGAAAAGAACAAACTCTAAATGAAGAAATCCCTATCCAGCAAAACAATCTTCCTCAAATGAAGGAGAAATAAAGATATTCCCAATTAATGAATACCAATAAAATTCATTATTAGTGCATGGAATACTACAAGAAATACTAAAGGGAGTCCTTCAGACTGAAATGAAATGACACTAGGCAGTAACTCTAACCCACATGAACAAATAAAAACACTGGTCATGCAACTCTTCATAGTAAGTTTGAAAGGCAGTATACATGTAATTTTGAAACTTACCTAGTGCAGAGGTAAGTTTGAAAGTCACCATCTCTGTAATTTTTATCTGTAACCCATTTATTTCCCATTAAAAAAAAAACAATGTAAAGCAATAATTAGAAATCTGGACTGACAGATAAAAAATGTATAAAGATGTAATTTCTGTGAGAATAAAAGCACAAACCAGGCAGACTGTTCTAAATAGGAGCCAAGTTTCTGTATACTAATGAAATTAAGCAGGTATTAATCTAAACTAGATTAGAATGTTAATTGTTATCTCATGGCTACCTCTTAGAAAGTAAATGTAAAAGAAATGACAATCATACAGGAAGAAATAACTGTTTAACACTACAGAAGGTGACAACAGAGAAATAGGAACAGAATGACATGAGATAAGTAAATCGGAAAATGGCAGATGTAAATCTTAATTCATTAAATGTAAATGGTTGAAACAATCCATTCAAAACATAGGCTGAATGGTCAAAAAAATTATGAACCAACTATATGCTATCTATAAAACAAACACTTTAGAATCAAGGACACACAAGTAATTTGAAAGCAAAAGGATGGGAAATATACACAATGCTAATGGGAACAAGAACCAAAGAGCTAAAGCGGCTGTGTGAACACCAGACAAAATAGACATTCAGACAAAATTGTTATTAAAGACCAAAAAGGTTATTATATCATCGTTAAATGGTCAATATATCAAGAAGATATAACAGTTGCAAATATATGTATGACTTACAACAAAGCCCCAAAATACATGAAGCAAAAATGACTGAAGTGAAGGGAAATATAGACTAGTAGGCAATAATAGTAGCTAATGTCAACGTTTACTCCCAACACTAGATAGACAACTAAATAGAAGGTCAATGAGGAGAAAAGGCTTTTGAAAACACTATGAGCTAATAAAGCCTAACAAACATCTGTAGGATACTCCATCCGATCATCCTAACTTTCTTCTCAATTACACAAGGGAGCATTCTCCAGGATAGACCACAGGTCCAAATGAATTTAAAATAACTGAAATTATACAAACTGTGTCTTGGAGTATCTTGCAATGAAATTAGAAATCCTCACCTAAAAGGAGTTTGTGAAATTTACAAATACAAGATATTCCTAATCAGTTGGCCAAAGAACGAATCACAAGGAAAATTGGAAAATACTTTGAGATGAAGGAAAATAGAAACAAGAAGATACTAAAACCTATGAGCTATAAATAAAGCAGTGCTTAGAAGGAAATGTATAGCTTTAAATGCCTCTCTTAACCTTTTGACTGTGAACAACACCTATGGATGTTCAAATAAGATGTTCATTGGGTGTGAACAATGGCTGTGTTGTTCATTTTGCAAATACAAACAGCTTTCCAAAGATCATGATAAGGACCAATACTGTTACCAATGGACAAACAGCAGTGTGCCAGGTATCCTAAGAGTTGTTGCCATCTACTCACCTCAACTGGCATATTTCATTTCTGAGCACTCAGCAAAGGGTTAAAAAGAAAGATTTCAAGTAACCTGATATTCTCCCATAAGAAACTAGAAAAAGAAAAAACTAAACCCCAAATCAGCAGCAGGGAGGAAGTTATTAGATTAGAGCAAAATAAATGAAATACAGACTAAAAAATTAATAGAGGAAAAAAATCAATAAAACAAAAAATCTGCTCTTTAAAAACATCAACAAAATTGCCAAATCTTCGATCAGATTGTCCAGGAAAAAGGAGAGAAGCCCCAAATTCTCCAAATCAGTAATGAAAGCAGGAACATGTCTACTGACCTTAAAGTTTAAAAAAATTATAAGAAAATACTATGAAAATTTTTTGCCAACAAATTAGATTACCTAGATGAAAATAAAAAAGTTATTGGAAGGACTATTAAAACTGACTCAAAAAGCAATAGAAAATCTGGATAGACTTATAACAAACAGATTGAATTAATAATCAATAAAACTTCCCACAGAAAAAAGCCCAATTCTAGGAGGTTTTGCTGGTGACTTCTATTAAGCCTTTAAAGAAGAATTACCCTCCAATCCTTTAAAAACACTTCAAAAAAATAGAAAAGGGGGAATATGAAATAATTCTTTCAGGCTCATGTTACTTTTATTTGTTCATTTGGGTAGAGATGGAGTCTTGCTATGTTGCTCAGGCTGGTTTCAAACTCCTGTCCTCAAGTGATCCTCCTGCCTCAGCTTCCCAAAGCTCTGAGATTACAAGGCATAAGCCACCATGCTCAGCCTTCAGTGTTACCTTGCTATGAAATCCAGTAAAAGACATTACAAAGAAAAAAAACTCTGTAGACCTATATCCCTTTTGAACATAGACATAAAACTACTTAGCAAAATGCTAGTAAAAATAAAGTGAATCCAGCAACATATAAAAAGGATTATATGTATTACAGCATGATCAAGTGGGATTTATCCCTGGAATGTAAGATTAGTTCAAATGCAAAAGTCAATCAATAATATATCATATCATGTTATTTTGGAATAACAAAACCACATGATTATATCAATAGGTGCAGAAAAAGCACCTGAAACTATTGCTCATTCTTTCATGATAAAAACACTAGACAGAAGATCCGTAAACTAAGAATGGAAAAAAATTTCCTCTACTTGATAGAACATATCAATGAAAAGCTAATAGCTAACATTCTTCTTCTTTTTTTTTTTTTCGGCTGGGGCTGAGTTTGAACCTTCCACCTCCGGTATACGGGGCTGGCGTCCTACTTCTTTGAGCCACAGGCGCTGCCCCATTATTCTTAATAGTTGAAAAGTGAACGCTTTTTCTCTAAGATCAAGAACAAAACAAGAAAGACCTCTCTTGCCATTTGTATTCACTGTTGTAGTAGAGGTTTTAGCTATGGTAACTAGTCAAGAAAAAGAAATTAAAGGTATCCAGATGGTAAAGGAATAAGTAAAATCATCTCCATTTACCAATGACATAATCTTTTACATAGAAAACCCTAATCAACACACCACACACACCTCAAGGTTGCATGATACAAAATCAATATATGAAAATCAGTTGTATACACTAGTCAGAAACAATCTGAAAATGAAACTAGGAAAACAATTTCATTCATGATGAATGTTATTGTGTCAGCAATAATAAAATACTTAGTAATTTAAAAAGTATAAGACGTATATTGGACAATACATACAAAATAACATTGAAACAATGAAAGAAGTGGAGAGAACACTCATGCTCATAGATTGGAAAATTTCATATTGTTTTGTACTAGAGACTTAATATTGCTAAATCGGTAATAGTCCCCCGAGTTAATCTAATCTTCAATGTAATTTCTATTACAATTCTAACTGCCTTTTTTCAAAAATTGATAAGGTGTTTAACCCTAAAATTTATAGGTAAGAGCAGGGAACTTAGAATAGCCAAGACAATCTTGAAAAGTTGGAGGACTTACACTTCCCAATTTGAAATGTACTTTCAAACTACCATAATTCAATTGGCAGGCATGCTAATGCCTGTAATCTCAGCTACTCTGGAGGCTGAGGTAGGAGGCCAACTTGAGCACAAGAGTTTAGGGCAAACCTGGGCAAGAGAGCGAGACCTGGTCTCAATTAAATTTAAAGAATGAAAGAAAAGAAACTCCAGAAATATAGTGTGGTACTTGAATAAGGATAACCATCTACATTAAAGAAAGAGAATTGACAGTCTAGAAAAATCCCTTACAGTTATATCAATTGATTTTTTTTTTTTGCCAGAAGTGCCAAGACCATTCAATGGGAAAAGAATAGTTTTATGGTGCCCAGAGTTATGAATGTACTAAAAACTACTTAATCACACCCTTTAAAAGAGCAAGTTTCAATATTAATATAGGGTGTCCCAAAAGTTGTTATTACCAGTGAAAATGTGAAATTGTGGCCAAGTGTACCTTTCTTTATAAAATTTTACTAAGAGGGAGGTAGCCAACATGTAGAGAACATTTCCTAAATAAAGGTACATTTAGCTACAATTTCCCATTTTCCCTGTGTATGGCGACTTTGGGGACACCCTGTATGATAAATTATAACTTGATAAGAGGGATGGACAGCAGAGACTGACAGTTTCATACAACATTCCCAAAGGCAGTGTGTGCTTTGCTAGGAAGTGATATGAATGGAGAGCTGGCTCCTCACATTAGAGAGGAGAGGGGACGAGGTCCCCCCCCCCCCATCTCTTTCTTTCTCCAGCACGTTCCAGGATGGCACTTAATTTGAAAGTTTAAATCTTGTTTCCTATTTTTTAAAGTAGGGAGAGAGGTTTTTGAAATGACCTGATACCTACGGAAAATACTAGGAATGTGTCAAGAGCCCAATATTCCATAATAGTACACTCACCCAGACTGATCATTCCAGAGAAAAAGTTACTAGTATCTTTTTTGGTGACCAGACTATAAAGAAATTGGTGGCAAAATTCATCTTTTAAGAACTGGAATAGTTTTTATTTATAACGGCCCTGCTGGGATTAGATTCTGTGTAGGGAGGAGAACACAGTACTGGGGCTAGTCTGTGGAGGTGAAATTACACTGATGCTCAGACCATAGAAGCTGAAGGGGGAAGTGGAGGTTGCTATGGTTCTTTCCAACCTGTGTGCTTTTTCTGTTTTGTTTTTTTTCTTATTGAAATGACCAGGAACACCAGTACCTGCTGAATAAAAATTGAGAGCAGTCATTCTTGCCCCATTCTTATTAAGTATAATGTTGGCAATAGGTTTTTTGTTTTTTTGTTGTAAATGCCCTATTAAGGTAGAGAAAGTTCATTTCTGTTCTTTGCTTAGAGGTGGTTTTTTTTTTTTACTCCTTTTATTCTTAACTAGAATCTGGAATTTGTCAACTGTGATTCTTTCTGGTTAGTTTTTCTTCTTTATTACTCTGTTAATGTGATGAATAACATTGATTTTGAAATGTTAAAGCAACATCTTGGGATAAGCCTCATGTAGTCATGACACTTATTGTTTTATTGTTGGATTTGATTTGCTAAAATTGAGAATTTTTCTCTGTGCTCGTGAGGGTTGTTGGTCTGTAGTTTTCTTGTAATGCTTTTGTCTATTTTTAGTATCAAGGAAACGTTGGTCTCCTAGAATGATTTGAGAAGTGTTTCTTCCTTTTCTATTTTTTGAAAAAATTCCTGTAGAATTGCTGTTATTTCTTCCTTAATTGATACAGGCTTAATTCAGATGCTCTACTTTGGGGTGGTGCCTGTGGCTCAAAGGAGTAAGGCACCGGCCCCATATGCCAGAGGTGCGGGTTCAAGCTCAACCCAGCCAAAAACTGCCAAAAAAAAAAAAAAAATTGATGATCTATTTCTTGATGAGTGAACTTCAGTAGCTTCTATTTCAAGGAATTTGTCTATTTTGACTGTCATAACATGAAAAGGTGCTTATAGTATTCCTTTATTATTTTCGATGTTTGTAGAACACACCCTGATATGTCCTCTTTTGTTTCTCACGTGGGAATCTGTGCCTTCTCCTTTTCTTGATAAGTATGGGTAGATGTTTGTCAATGGTATTGACTTTTTCCTCCAAGGGGCAGGTTTTTATTTCACTGATCTTGTCTATGCTTTTTTATTTCTATTTCAATGATTTCTACTCTTATTAGTACCTTTTTTCTATTTACTTTGGGTTTCATTTACTTTTTCTAGGTGGGAGCTGAGGTCATTAAGTTGGACCTTTCTTCTCATCTAATAAGTGCTTAGTGCTTTAAACAATAATTTTTCATCAAAGCACTGCTTTAAGATGTATCTCAAATTTTGATTGTTTTTGTTTTCATTCTTTTGATCACTTTCTCATTTCCCATTTGATCTCTTTGATCTATATTTTATCTACAGATCTACAGTTATGTTGTTTAGTTTCCAAATATTTGGGGTTCTTTCCAGATATCTTTATATTACAACTTCTATTTTAATTCTTCTGTGGTCAAGGAACACTTCATGCAACTTGAATTCTTTTAAACGTATTGGGAATTGATTTATGGCCTAGACTAAGTTCTACCTTGATAATGTTCCGTTTGAACGTGAAAAGATTGTGTACATTCAGTCCCCGAGTTACAAACGTCCAATGGACACGTGACTCACACTTATGAACAGAGGCTATTCCAAGTAATAGGCAAATGTACCTGTTCTAAGGTACAAATTCAACTTAAGAGCAAACCTACCGAACCTTGTTCATAACTTGGGGACAGCCTATATTCTGCTATTGTTGGGTGAAGTGTTCCACGTCACTTAGGCCTAACTGGCTTACAGTATTATTTAAGCATTATATTTAGGCCTAATTGGCTGATAGTATTATTTAAGCATTATATATATTTGATTTTTCAAGTTGGTAAATTTTTCATTGTTTCTTCATATATTTTTTTCTCTCTCACCTTTCATGTTGTGATTCAGCGTGTGTGTGTGTGTGTTGGCTCCTTTTTGTGTTTAATTTGGTAATTTTATTGTGTTCAAATTAACCAATCTTTTATTCTGCAGTGTCTTATCTGCTGTTCGTCCCGCCAGTGTATTAATATTTTTCAACTCAGACACTGCACTTTTCATCGCTGAGATAACTTTGGGTCTTCCTTATCCTTCCATAGCAATGCTGAGTCTTTCCTCTACGTTTTTGAACATATGGAACATGTGTACAATGTATTTTAATGTCCCTGTTCTCTAATTTTCTCATCTGTGTCATGTCTGGATTTGTTTCTGTTGACTGAATTTTTTCTTTATTATGAGATATTTTTCTACTCTGTATATTTTGTGTCTCAGACATTTGGAACTTCTATGTTTCTAGGTAATAGGTGAAATATACACACACACACACCCCATAAATATATATGTAGGTATTTGTGAGCTTTTGAGCTTTGTACTGGGACACAACTCAGTTAACTTGGGAACAATTTGATCCTTTCCAGGGTTGCTTTTAAAGTTTGAACCAACTCAGCATTTAGGTCCAGGCGAATTTGACCCCACATTGGACACAGTAACTTTCCAAGTGCTCTCCAGGTGCCTCAGGTCTTACGAGGTAGCGCTACTCCTATCGCTGAAGTGAGAGCCAGGAACGGATTCACCTGCTTCTTTCTAGTGGTCTTTACCTGGCCTTGGGACTTTTGTGCATTTGCTCATCACATTCAGCTGAAGATTTGAGGAAAGTGCTTTCCAGCATCCTACACTGCAAATTCTAATCTTTTTGGCCTCCCCAGATTCTTAATTGTTTCAGCTTGAGGAGATTGCAGAGCTTTTTGGGTTCTCCTCCATATGGTGTTGCCTAAAAACACACTTCAGGGAGGAAGCTGGGGCAGTTGTAGGGATCACATTTCTTTTCCTCGGAGATTTCTGTCCTGCACGCCTGCCCCAATGTTTGGAAACTTTTTAAAAACATTTTGCTTGGTTTTTAGTTATTTGAAACAGTAGGGGAAAAAATAGCACCTGTTGGCTCTGTCTTGTCCAGAAGTGGAAAAAGGTTTATTGACCTTGGGATGGCTTACAAATTGCCCACTCCATTAATAATGCCAGTAGGCGTATATTGAGGTAGGCCTTGTCCTTCTGGCTAGGAGGAAATAACTGTCCCTCAGTAATCTGGATTGAGGGAGAGACGGTTGCAGGACTCTTATAGATACCAATCCATGGACACTCAAGTCCCCAGTATGAAATGGCATATTTATATACAAAACATGTCTCTTCATGTTTTAAATCCTCTCTTGATGACTTATAATACCCAATACAATGTAAACGTTATGTGAATAGCTGATTTACTATATAGCTCTTAGATTTATATTTTTATTGTTGCATTGTTATTTTTCATTATTTTCAAATATTTTCGACCTGTGGTTAGTTGAATGCACAGATGTAGAACCTGTGGAGATGGCGGGCAACTGTATGTCCCCCGACCTCCATTTGAAGAAGTCAGGAAGTCTCTGCCTTCACAGCGAACAACACTTTTCATAAGCATTTTTTTACAAAACTGACCAGGGCAGAAAATCCTCCTCCCATTATTTTAATATCTCAAAAGCTACTGCAACATCTTGAAAGATAAGCTAATCTCACTAAAAAAGGGAAGAAAGATGTAATACTTGAAGTATAGATACATGGAATTGAAAAAACTCAAGATATCCACCTGAGATTGAAAATCAGTGCTTCAAGAGCTAAAATGTCTTTGCCATGGTTTTAGAGGAGAACTCTTTTAACTCTCTCCAGCTTCACAGCAGGTCAGATGCTTCCTAAAAAAAAACCCAGGGCTTGGCCCAGTTAATGGGCAGTCCCTGCCTGACGGCTGTTAGCAGGGCCTGAGCAAAGGAAATCAAGGTAACTAGTTAAGGTGCAACTGAATTGTGCTCTCCCCACCTTTATATTAGAAAACAGGAAACCACTTTGCCACCATGGTGTGCCACACTAAATATCTGCAGGGTACTGGCCTTCCAGGTGCACCCCATTCTCCAGTGAGGCCAGGAAAGGGGGCCTTGCGGCAGAATGATGTTTAGCTTTATGAATGGCTGTGAACTGTGTAGATTCTGCCATCTACCTGCGTTAGCAGCTAGGCAACTCCTGAGCCAAGGAAAATAAAATACTCTAAATGTGAATCTTGCAGGGGTTTGTGAGGATGTTAAAGTCTTGGGGGAAAGTGAAGAAAATCAGATCAAAGTGCCTTCATGTCATTTTCAGAATTACTTCTGCACAATTTGGACCCTGTTTTTGAGAGAATGGAGAACTAGTCTTGGAGAACACCTTGGAGCCATATGAAAGATCTGCCAGGAGCATCAGTGTGACTGAGAAGGGCACCCCCCATCTAGATAAAAAAGGATGAAGCTTATTTATAAGCACGTGAAAAAAAGCAAGAACTCTTTTTAACACCTGCCCTATTAGAATAGCTATTGCAGTTTGTGTATTAATTTTGACCTTTGGCTTTTCATTGAGCAGTCCTCTGGCTGGCCTAGCTTTTTGCTTGATGAAGGCTTCAGACTTGTTTCCACAATGGTGTGACATGGAGGTGGCCTGGCTCTGCTACCCAGAACTTTCATAGCCCTTTACCTGTCACATTCTCTAGCCATACATGGTGGCTAATACTGTCTGTCCCCCATAATGGCACTTTTATTTATATATTGTGTTATCATAATAGTGCTTTGCAGTCAGTTGAGTCCTTTCAACATTAATTTTCCTTCAAACGCTGAGTCGAGAAGGTGCCACACTTCTCGTGCAGGTCAGGAAATGGGAAAGTTGCAGTCAAGAAAAGTTAGGGACTTAGCCAGTGCAGGGGACCTCGGCAAAACAAAAAGCTTCTAATAATTCCAGATTCTGCATTCTTTCTGCCAGGGTGCTGCCTCCCTCTGGACTGATGGAGGGGACTGGGATTAGTCCCAAAGCTTATGCTTTATGATTCTTTTTCTGCTTCACTCAGGACCTACTGTACCAACTTGTGTTTGTAAGTAGTTTAGTGTTCAGTTTTCCCAAAAAGGTAGTAGGGTCTAGAACAGAAGATGGGCCAGTCTGGCATTTGGAGAGGTTATGAGAATGGTGGTTGCAGTGTTCTTATCACTCCTCAATTACTGCCTGGTATCATTTGATTTTGCCAACTGTCTTTTGCAAGCAGCAGCAGAAATCATTTAAGATGGAGAAGGGCAAAAAGTTGCTAAGAAGTGTTCCTGGGATTGGTCTTCATAGCTTCAACTCTGGGAGGATGCCTAACTTTACAGTGTCACCTTTGTCATTAAGAGCAAAAAGATCCAGGGCTTCAAACCTTCAAAATAATTACTTGCTGAGATGGCAAAACAATTACTTCTAGAATGCTTTAATGGCTGAGCCTTAAACACAGAGTTTGTTAATTACAGTTTTAACAGTAATGATTTTACCATATGACCAAACCACTGAAGGAAGTTCACACCTTTTTTTTTTTGGGTAAATGAAATACAAAGGAACAAATTTATCACACGGCCTGGTATCTTCTGCACTGCCCAAGTTCCCACCCTTTTCAGATTGAGCCAAACTAGAAATTTAAACCAAATGATTATAAATGCGTATTATTCATTTTCTATCTAATTGGCTTTACTTCTTTTATTCAATCTTCTAAGTGCAAAGTAAATCAGAGCAGTGCTGATTTTGCTAAGCATGACTAGTGATGCCAAAGGGCGGGCAGTCCCACCCTCCTTATAAGGATAGTTAGGCTGAGTCTGCACATTTTCAGCTGCACTTAGTTTTTGTCTATTCCTAAAGGGTCAAATGTGGGGATGTGATGTTCTCTGTGAAATAGCAGCTTATAAAATTCACCCTTTATTATCAACAGCCTAGACGTCATAGTTTGCATATGTGCGCCCCTGTGCACTGAATGCACCATATAGTGATGACTGATTTTCCTTTTGAGAATGTAATACAGGTAATGTTCATATTTAAATCTGTATTTAAAAAATCGTTTTTGATGTGACCAAATTTACAAATTTAGAAAAAAGAGAAGTACACCAATATTTTACTTTAAAAGTCATTTTTTTTTAACTTTTCACAAAGGATTTGCTGTAAGTCTTCAAGTCATCCTGTCCAACCCAAAAGCTGTATTTAAACGTCGTGGATCCCAGCCAGGGATGCAAGAATCTGACTTTCTGAAACAGATAACGACCGTAGAAGAACTGGAACCTAAAGCAAGTAACTGCACCAAGGTACTGAGCTCCTCTGTGCTGCCCGGCCTCGACTGTCAGCCTGGAGCCCCCTACTCAAGTCATCTCCCTGTCTTGCAGGTGCTCGTGTGGCACACACGGACAGAGAAGGTTAATCTAGCCAATGAGCCCAAGTACCACCTGGACACAGTGAAAATCGAGGTATAAAATGGGGGGCGACACCTGGTGCAGCCCGCCTGGCAGTGGGCGTGGACGAGGCCGTGTGGAGTTGAGGCTGCAGAGCATTCAGGTATTGTTCATTTTACTTCAGTCCAGCAGCCTTTCACGCCAGCTGACGGACATCTGGTTAACCAGTGCTTGTCAGTTGACAGAAGCCACTGGATGGTGCAAATGCACGTGTGGTCCTCCCCTGCTGTGCATGTCCTCCCTACCACTAAATTGGAAAATTTCTGTACAGTACAGTTCTGTGATGCTGCAAAATACCATTCTGAGTATCATACATGCTTGCCCTGCCCCCAGTTAGCCTTACAACTGGTAGAACTGAACAGGTTTTAGAAACAGATGACAGGCATTTCATCAGCTGAACAGTGTCAATTCCTATTTGGCAACATTAAATAATTTTTTGGAAGGTTGGTGGCAGTATACATCACAGGAAATAAAAACCCCACAATTGAAAGGTCTATGGATTCATCTGTTTAATATAGGGAAATAATATTTTGTCAATACTAGGCACCATAAAATGTAAACACAATTACTGTCATAAACCTGGATATACCTTCAAGGATTCAAAGTGGCTTTGTTTTAGTTACCCTGTGTGCATATAGTGCAGAAAAAGGTCTTCACATTAGCACTATGTACATAAGAGGAAATCCAAATTATGAGAGGCAGATAAAATTTGAAGTACTCAAAACACTCATTAAACTAAGTTTCGTAGTAACATCCAGGTTTATCTTCCTTTCACTAACCACGTTCCCTGTTAAGCACATCATAACAACAGCACAGTGAAGTGAATGATGAAATAAAAGAATTTTGATACACTAGAAAACAGTGCTCAGTGATACATTTACATTCTATTTATATGATTAAACATTTGATCATACAGTACCTTCCTACAGGATTACTGGCTAATTTGGGGGTGGGGTTTATACTGTTAGAGGTATTACTAACATGATAACTACTTCCCTTATATGCAAACATTAGAGCTATAATTTTATTGAGAGTAAAACTAATTACGCAAGTTGACTGAGCAGCTTCTCAAATAATGGTCATTTATGAAATCATGGGAAATATGAGCAAAGCTGCCTTTGACATCAAATGGTTTATCAACCTGCTTTCACCACATCAAATTTAATCAGTACAGACCAACACGGTCAATCAGATAATTCGTAATATGAACAAATGGGTAAAAAGAAAAAATATATATGTACATGAATAAACAGGGGAACTAGATGCGTTTTAGCAAGGAATGTCAGGTGGTAGTTCTGGATGAAACTTGTGTCTCAGTTTTCATTTCCACAGTTGTGTGCTCAGAGTCTGACCCGATGAGCTTCCAGACCATCCTGCTGTGGTGGTGGGGGGCTGGCCAAAGCCTGCCGCAGGGTTTGCACTACTGATACTCATGCCGGCCATTTGCTGATTCATCTGTGAAACACAGGAAAGGCTTAGTTTAAGGGGCTTATTTTACTTTTAATTATTCTTTCTTTAGCCATAGTTGGACATTTCTTCCAATAATGTGAAAATCAGTCAGAGTACTGGAGTAAAAGCAGACTACCATTCAAATTTTTTTTTTTATTTGAAAGCAAATAGCTAATTTGTTCCCTTCTTGTCCTTTATTTTCTACTTTTTAGCACTGCCCATACTATGATCTCAATCGTATTATACAGGGTGTCCATAAAGTTTGTGTGCAATAGTCTATCAGTTGTTAAATTAAAATAGACAACTATTTTAAATTGCACACAAACTTTATGGATACTCTGTATTTATTCACTTTCTAAGTTCAATTTCTTATCCCTAAAGATTAACCACAATTGAAAAAAATATACCAAAGCAATCTCTGAATTTGTGTCTGGGTACAGAGTTTAAAATGAACCTACTCCTCTTTCAACTATGCTAGGATACTGTGCTTTATACTAAGGACTCAGAAAATTTTATAAAGTAAAATAGTCTAAAATTATCCTATAAAGTTTGTATGATAGTGAATATTCTCTATTAAAATCCTAAATGGCTCTATATACTTTCTCAATATTAAAAAGTGGTCATGGGCAGTGCCTGTGGCTCAAAAGGGTAGGGCCCTGGCCCCACATGCAGGAGATGGGGGTTCAAACCCAGCCCTGGCCCCCCCCAAAAAGTGGTCATAAAATGTACATTTTTTTCTTTTGTTGATCTGACAACATAAATATCTAAAATTTTCATATGAGATTACATGTATTTTTCTTTCACACCAGAGTCAAATATATATAAGCATCTTCACTCTGTGGAACTCTTACTGCCAAAATTGGTGAAAAGAGAAGGAAATGCAAGATTTACTGTAAAGAACAGAGTGGGTTCGACCCCTGTGCTCAGGGTTAGAGTGTGTTCTTAACAAGGTACACTTATTTGCAATTATTTGAAGACATTAAGATGAACCACATCACTGCTCAGGCATCATAAGTATCTGAAGGGAAAGACCACATCATCATACCCACTAAAGGCTATTTTAACCACCTATCCCTGGCTAATAGATTCTACTAACAGAATGCTGGAGAACAGCATCACCCCTTTGCACGATCTGGAGGTAACAGCCAAAGTCAGCTTCTAGCACCTTAACTTGAGCTGGCTGTATGCCTCAGCATTCTGGCCACATAAAAATTGTGACTGACATCTGGCAATTTGTGAGAGCTTCAAAAAGATAGAGACCAATGTCTTAGATATATTCCTGTAAATGGTGACAGCAAAAATAACTCAGAGTATTCTTGGGACACACAGTGATTTTGCTAACATTAGTCAAAAATCATTCTAGACTATTACATGAATGTTCTCAAGGAAAAAGAACAGACCAAAAAGAAACCAAAGATCACCAAAATCTGGAGAACACCAAATAGGAAATGTAAAAGGAAGAAGACTGGACCTGGCTAGCAAAAAGTCAGAACAGAGTACCTAAAACAGAAATATTGTCTCTTGATCTAACTTAGATCGTGTAAAGGAATGACACAAGTGTGGACCTGTTCATGCCTTATGGAGATTCTTGAGCTAGTGGATACTCTTAAACAGAAGAGTCATTAGAGGGTATGTAGAAAAAAAATGCAACTTTACAAAGATTTCTAGACAAAATAATTTTTATGAATCTAGGGGAAGTAACCATGTGACCTGGAGGAGAGTCTAGATCCCTAATAGTGCTTTGAGAATATGAGGCCGGATCTTTTTTTCTAATTCATGAAAGTTATCAAAAAAGCTTGGTGGCAGAAAGGCTGTCTCTCATGATGCCCAAGATCATTTGTAGCTATTGACAAACAGGGATACTCACCATGACAGTTGTCTTATAATCTGAAATGAAAAATGCTTAACATCTCTTTATAGAGTACTTTTAAAAATAGGGATAATGACAAATCACTTGTCTATTCAACACAACCTCCTACTTGATACAACTTCCAAACATCTATAAACACGTTTGATCTTACACAACATTATTCCTACTGAATTCGTTCTGCCACATCATTAGAATTAAAAACAAATAAAACCATTTGGAAAATAAATCTGGTTTCTTTGATTGGGGAGAAGTTGGAAAGTAAGTGACCCCTACCTGTGAGAGGCTCCACTGGGGCTGTTGTGCTTGTGGCAGGCCAAACTTACTCTGGGGTACGCCCATTTGTCCCACCATTCCTCCTTGTGGGCCAACAACATTCTGAGGAAGTGGCATCACACCAGTCTGTGCATTTCCCATAAACCCATTGGGCATGGGCATGCCTACCATCATGCTTGTACTCTGTCCCATCACATTTCCTATAAGGCCAGGAGCTGCAGGCACAGGTACACCCATTGATGGGAAACCTTGAAATGCAGTCGGTGCTTGTGAGGTAAATGGTATATTTGTGGGTCCCATAAACACACCTGCATCACAAGAACCATGAGAAGAAAATGAATGAAGAGAACAGGGCGATAGCTTATAGCTGAACTCCACTATAGTCACAGAAAAGAGTACTGTCTTTCTGAGCCACCCATAGCAAAAACTTTTATTTCGGTCTGCTCTCACAGCTCAGATCAACACACTTCAACCTTCGGCCCTAGTAATTTCCAGAATGCAGACAAATCAGTTATTAACAAGAGTAAATTTAATCAAGAAATGTAAATCTTATGCAACAGCCACATGAAATATCTTCTATTGTAAAGCCCAAACTACACAGCATGAGATTAGACACGAATGCGGCTTCTATTGATGTGTACCATTGGTTTCCCAATACCAAACAGGCAAGTGAGAGTTGACTCTATCCGTCTTTAATGAAAGTAGATGAGTTATCATATAATTTTAGCTCATATGTGAAATACAGCTCCTTATTCTAGAGGAAATGATCTGACGCATTAAAAATTGTAAACAATAAATTGTATGCTAGTATGTCATTCTAATCACAAAATTTCAACTTTTTTGGTACCATGTAACAATTCAGACTGCTTATCGTTTATGTACAAAGAAAATATACCGTATACAAAGTCATAAACTCCATGCAAATACAATTTCAATAATTCTTCAAAGATTATCCATGTCCTATAAGCTTGTGAAACAGTATTAAATGGTATGTGAACAGCTTGTTGATTATAAATGAATAAAGTTTTGTGAATCCTGTACATGCATCTTAATTTTTTAATTCTAATGCTTTGTTCATGTCAGTTTCATAGTTGTGTAAACTGCAATAACAAAAGCACCCACTACACAGAAAAATAGAGAAGACAGATAATTGATGTTCTTACAATTACAAAGGATGTACTTCCAGTAATGTCATCACAATTCATTGAAAACAGATTTCAAAATTAATTACCCGGAGTGCTCTGCTGTTGAATGGTTCCTGTACCATACAGAGATAAGATGGAGTCTTTGGAGAGTTGTTTCTTTGCCACTTCGTCTGATTTTGTAGTTTGCTCGGTGAATAGATCTAGATCCCCAGATGTTACTGTAGAAAGTGTGGCAGCTGCTGTTACAGAGGATGTCCCCTGAGACAAACACCAAAATAAGGGGTTGAATTCTACATAGTAAAGCACAGTTCATCTATTATTTGAACTCCAAATAAAGTTATCAAATTAGACAAACAATTAAAGCAGGTAAAATAGTGACTGACAGTCAAGAGGACAGGCCACACACAAACATCTAGAGCAAAAGGCTCAGTGTTTTTTAACTTGATCTGCTGACATCTGAAAGAAGCAGATGAAGCTTTTTCATAATAAATCGCATTTATCAGCTAGGCTGATGCCACATATTTCCTCATCACATCCTGAACCCTGAACCCAATGGGTTCAACAATAGTTGGTGGCTGCTGTCTTGAGGACCTGCTCAGCAATCCTTCACAACTACTGCTTCAAGGAACGGGTATCTCTTGGAATAAATAACATTTCTACGTAATATAGCATACTGCAAGAGGATCTTGCTATGATGAAAAGGTTTTGTCTTTTAAAAAGCTGTATCATAAAAGATTTATATACCTAGTCAAGTTTTAATCACAACATTAGAATGTTTCCAATCTATCCAGAAATGAAGTACAGCAAAACCATACCAACCATATCCTACACGCCATTTTGGATAAAGGAGCAAATGAACACAAATACCAATAAACAAGCAGATATTAAATATAACACAAAATGTTCACTTAATTGCTTATATCTTGCACAAAGATAGTATCATACAATCACAACTACCAACCTTAATGATCTCTGCAGTCATAAAATATTCAATCACATTCACATCTGTTTATATGGACACATTTTAAATAGGAAAAAAGTATCAAAGAATTCTATGAAGACTAGTAAAAGCTGGCTAAGATTCTTCTCAAACTATAGAATAAAGTGAACAGCAAGTAAAGGTTCAATTCAACCATTTAATGTCCTGGCTAGAACATCATATAACAAATTACCATCCATTCTGGTAAACCACACCCTGATTTAAGCAGAACAATATTTTGAATCCATTATGACAAATTAAGCAAGAATTATGAGCTACAAATAAAAAGAACATGATTTTGCAAAAACTCTAAAATGTGTAAGAAATTAGACATGATGGAATATCAAATATGACAATGCCTTTGAATAAAATATATCTACGGTCCCAATGAAGCAACAACAGGTCACTAGGAGCATGGACTGGAGGCAGCCTGGCCTGCCAGGACTTACTAATGGTGTGTCCTTAGACACATCACTTCTCCATTCAGTCTTTCTTCCACAGAAGGGGGAAGAGCTTGATGACCACAAGAAGTGTTTTTGTACAATGGGTAAGTATACTAAGTATTTATTATTAATACTGTTAGATAACAAAGGAACTACATCACTAAGTGATCTTTTTATCACTTTTAGTTTCTCCTCAATCTAAGACCTACTCAAAACCTAGGGGTCTATTCCCTGTGGATGAGAGAGAATTGTAAGATAACACAGAATGGTAGGAGAAGCTATGGTCTCCAGGCCCCTCTAAACATCACATATGTTTCTTCTAATGAAGGTAGATACTAGGTAACGACTACTTCAACATGACCCAAGTCTCAAAGTGGCCAAAACAAACAGAAAGGGTGGTAAGCACTCAAACTTCACTTACTTTTTTGGAGCTGCATTTGTAAGCACTACAACCCCAAGATACAAAGAGAAAAAATCTGGATGCCTTTCTGCACTTCAAGAAGCTGCAGGGCCTCTAGTGTCAAAGGGATCTTAGGGATAAACCAAGCAAGGATAGGACTCAGCACTTATGTAGCTCCGGATACTGGTGGTGAGTGTATATGAAAAACAGGATGGGAAGGCTCCGCGCCTGTAGCATAGTGGTTACGGTGCCAGCTACATACGGATTTGAATCTGGCCTGGGCCAGCTAAAATAACAATGACAACTGCAGCCACAAGAACAACATAGCCGGGCATTGTGGTGGGTGCCTATAGTTCCAGCTACTCAGGAGGCTAAGGCAAGAGACTTGCTTAAGCCCAGGAGTTGGATGTTGCTGTGAGCTGTGACGCCACTGTACTCTACTGACGGCGACATAGTGAGACACTGTCTCTTAAAAAAAAAAAAAAACAAACAAAAAACAGGATGGGAAAAAGAATTTCTCTACACCAACACTGGAACTCTGGAACTGCTTCTCGAACCCCCAATACATACGCACGTACACTCCTGTCAACTGAGTATTTCTAATCCCCTTTAGGTAGACTAGATTCCAGAGATGTACAGCAGATGGTAAAATCAATCTGTTTCATATTCACAAGGTAGAGAACCCTTTACTAAAATTTATGCATGCTGAAAAAAATCACCCATACTAGCAAAAATTCATAAGATAATTAATGCTAAGTAACGGAAACAATAACAATACTTAGTCTCTCTTTTTATGTGTTAGGGGAGGTATAAAGCCATAAAATAAGCTGAGAATAAGTATTGCTGCTGCAGACAATTTTGATAAAGATCCATTTTAAAATAATTATTCCTAAGAAATCTACCTATTCAATTCTAAGTGGTAACTATACAACTATCCTAACAATAAATATATGTAATAAAAATAGATTGTTAGTCTTACTAATAAGACTTCTTCTCATGAAAACTTTCTACCCAAACAATTCAGATTTGACTCAATTATTCAAAAATAATATTGTTCTAAAACAAATTAGTTTATTTGTCAACTATAAAATTAAAACTATTGCTTAAGAGTAACTTATTTCCTGAAAGTTCATATCTTCACCTATAGAAATTCTATAATGTTGAGAAGGCAATTCAAAATTTCATCATATTTTTAAAATATCCTAATCATTAATATAATTGTTCTAGATATACGTGTGTGTGTGTGTGTGTGTGTATATATATATATATATATTTTTTTTTTTTTTTGGAGATGAAGTCTCACTTTGATGCCCTTAGTAGAGCATTATGGTGTCACAGCCCACAACAACCTCAAACTCTTGGGCTGAAGCAATTCTCTTGCCTCAGCCTCCCAAGTAGCTGGAACTACAGGTGCCAGCCACAGCCAGCCATTTTTAGGTTGGTCTGGAACTCCTGAGTTCAGGCAATCCACCCATGTAGGCCTCCCAGAGTGCTAGGATTATAGGAGTGAGCCACTGCCCATGGCCTTGTTCTAGATATTTTTTAAAATCACTAAATAAAAAAAAGCAAGGTAAGTTTTATGGCTAATTTAAAATATCATTTCTCTTCACTAAAAAGAAGAATATAAGTATTGAATTTGCTACATCTTATTTCAGTCATTATTTACAAACACAGTTTAGAAACCTCTGAAGTAAGTGACTTTGTTGCAAATCTCAGATTAAAGTTAATAGTCTGAGTTTTGCCACTTGTTCACTCTAAACACTGTTATTTCCCTAAAGCGAGGGTTAGAACTTTAAAGACAGTGAATGTTTTCGGCTTCGTGGGTCATACAGTCCCTGTTCTCGTATTCAACTCTGCTTTCATAGCACCAGTGCACCCCTTTATTTGCAAAGATGAGCTGCAGGTTTTCTTGCAAAGACCTGGTCTATAAACAACAGAAGGCTTTCAAATTAGTGACTGCTCAGAAATAATTCCTTGAAAATTTAAATTTTGAAACTTTTCGAAAAGGAAATAAGCAATGAGCATATAAAACCCTATTCTTAACACATACCTGAGCTGGAGGCATGACAGTTGCAGGTAAGGGATTAGAAATCATTGGTCCAAAGATGTCCAGATCATCATTCAGGGCTGGCATTGTTGTGTTTCCATTGGTCACTGGTGCCTCAGAAGGGCCATCTGAAAAGAACATAAGACTCTTAAGGTACATTCTCTTAAATTACTTGAAACATGACATTATTTTTAAAATCAACATATGGTAAAAAATAACAAGGCGGGGTGAGGGGAGGACTTTCCAAAAGCTGATGAAATACACGTTCTTCTCCAGGATCGATCTCTTTTCCCAAAGAAATCACTTCCATAAGGTGTATTGTCCCAGAAGTATTTTATATCCACTGGTTTCTAGAAATTTATCCAAACCTCCATTATAACAAATGGTATGATACTATTCATATTATTCTCTATCCTGATTTTTTAATAATAGGATCACAGAAACTTTTTATAGTGCTTCCTATCTGCCAGGGACTATTCTGAGTACTTAACAAATATTAGCTCACCTTAGGAGATGGATGCTACTTTTGAGGTAAGTGGCTTAGGTAAATTTCAATACCAGGCTCTTATAAATAATGATCCTCCATTAATATACGCATGGGGGTTATGTTTTAGAGATTGTTTCATTTCTACCTACCATCGAAATAAATGCTGGTGATTTTTGTTGATACAGGGTCTCACTCTGTTGCCCCAACTAGAGCACAGGGACACATTCACAGCTCGCTGCAACCTCAAATTCCTGGGCTCAGGTGATCCAATCGCTTCAGCCTCCTAAGTGCCTAAGACTGAGGACATGCACCAGTAGAGCTGGGGCTAATATTTAAAAAAAAATCTGTGTAGACACGTGGTCTCACTCTTTTGTCCAGGCTAGTCTCAAATTCCTTGCCTCAAGTGATCCTCCCACTTTAGCCTCTTAAAGTGCTGGGATTACAGATGTTAAACTACCATGCCTGGCCAGAGGATTTAAAAAGTCTGGAATGTTGCATTTTAAAGTCACAATAAGGACCTGGCAGGTTCATGTCTGTAATCCTAGCACCCTGGGAGGCTTAGGTGGGTAGATTGCTTGAGTTCAAGAGTTCAAGACAGCAAGAGTGAGACCCCTGTCTCTAAAAAGTAGCTGGGTGTTGTAGCTGGCACCTATAGTCCCAGCTACCCAGAGGCAAGAGATTCACTTGAGCCCACGAGTTTAAGGTTGCTGTGATCTATGATGCCATGGCACTGTACCTAGACCAAGAAAGTAAGACTCTGTCTCAAATAAATAAATAAAGTCACAATAAGGAAAAACACTAGAAGAAAAAAATCATTAAATCATTTTTAAAAATGATTCTATAGGAAATTTCCATAAACCTGAACTAAATCCTTTCTTTATTCAAACCTAGCCACCGTTAGTAGTGGCCATACCAAGCCACTGAATTGTACAGAGAAAAGGACTCTGACAGAGCTTTCTACTTAAAAATTCAAAAAAGTTTGTATCTTTTTTTATGTTAGTGAATCATTTACAAAGTGTAAGAACTGGGAGTTTGGGGTGGGGTACAGTGGATGGAGTTTGCAAGCATGGTGCTTCAGTGACTGGAACATCTCATATGATTTCGTTTCTGTGGCCTTAACCAAAAAGCAGGTCAGAGCATCGCAACTCCAATCTCTTGAGACTCATCTCCTGGTCAGTCTTCTACTTTAACAATTTATAATTTCATCTGATCGCTCTTAGATATACTACACTCTCTTCAAAAGTAAATCAGTCATCTTTAAAAGTCTTTTCGATACTGCATGGGTTGTCTCACACAAAGTAGATACTCAAATACTAGCAATTTAATGGAAGGTCTACTCAGGTGTATTCCCACTACAATCCACAGAAATTCCTACGTTTCTTCTCTTTTTTCAAGTATAACTATAAAAATTGATCTTTTATTTCCCTATGTAAGCTTCTGTGAATTATAAAGAATTATCATTATTGCCAATAAATGGTCAAAGTATTTTTTCTATTTAATTTATAATAGTCTTTAAAACACAAATTAGGGTGTCAACTGGAAGTATTTTTCAAGTCATTTTTCAGTGAGTTCACATTATCAGAACTGTAAAAAAGAAATATGTTTACTACATGTATATTACCATGTTATGTCTGTATCAAGCACTATGGACGACTGAAAGGTGAAGCAATAAAATAATGCAAACATATACGTTGAGATACAACTATTAAAAAGAATTAGGATAAGACTCATACATAACTGATGACTCCATACTAAACCTCAGA
>CAUYQV010097794.1:0-19373 GCA_963574575.1 Galagoides demidoff
TAACCTTAACCTTACTGCCAGCACTTCAAAACCTAACTATCACATTTTAAAACGTTTCCACAGTCTCTTAATGTGCCAAGAGACCATCTTCCTGTGTCCACGCTCCCTCAGGTGCTGGAGATTGCTCCAGCTCTAAGCCACAGTGCTATCTTGTAGCCTAGCGGGCATTAGGGATTAAAGGTGTGCTAGGCCTTTCTTCCTCCCGTCTTATCAGGGTGGGACCAGCAGCTTCCAGTTTTGTTTTTTTTTTTTTGATACGGAGCCTCAAGCTATCCCCCTGGGTAGAGTGCCATGACATCACAGCTCACAGCAACCTCCAACTCCTGGGCTCAAGCGAGTTTCCTGCCTCCGCCTCCCAAGTAGCTGGGACCACAGGCGCCCGCCACAACGCCCGGCCATTTTTTGGTTGCAGCCGTCATTGTTGTTTGGCGGCCCGGGCTGGGGATACGAACCCGCCACCTTAGGTGTACTTGGCTGGCGCCTTAGCCGATTGAGCCACAGGTGCTGAGCCAGCTTCCAGTTTTAATGATGTTTCCATAAGGATTTTTGTCCTCTAGGGTGCCCCATGCATCGGAAGAATTTATAAGACCTCCTGACCACCTTGAAACAACTTAACCTTTTCATGATTTTCCAAGGGTTTTTTGTTTGGTTGTTTGGTTTTACTGGTAATTACAACAGGAAACAGGAAGAGGGTAAAAACACCAAAGAAAGCTGCAAAGTTTCAAACAAGGAGAGCTTTGAACGGTAAATAGAAGCTTTGATCATTTCCACTGCTGTACTCCACAGCCACAGTCCTGTTGGGTTTTTTTGGGTTTTTTTTTTTTTTGAGACAGAGCCTCAAGCTGTCCCCCTGGGTAGAGTGCTGTAGCATCACAGCTCACAGCAACCTCCAACTCCTGGGCTCAAGTAATTCTCCTGCCTCTGCCTCCCAAGTAGCTGGGATTACAGGCACCTGCCACAACACCTGGCTATTTTGTGGTTGCAGCCGTCATTGTTTGGTGGGTCCTGGCTGGATTCAAACCCGCCAGCTTATGTGTATGTGGCTGGCACCTTAGCCGCTTGAGCTACAGGCACTGAGTCAACAGTCCTGTTCTTGAGAGCTCTGCCAGCCTTCTAAAACCTCTTTCATTCCTGGGGGTGATGCTCTGAGCTGTCCTCCACCTCTCTCATCTCCCATTCCTCCCCCACTTCTTTCTGATATTTACAGGAAAAGCTGTAAATATTTGGGCTTGTAAAAATAATTACATGAGATGTATTTGATAATTACACTCAGAAGAAAGCCCAGATTTTTCACCCTTCTCCAGAAAGAAAGGCTAATTCTGTGCCTTCTCTTACAAGAGTAAGGGATGAAGGACCAATTGGGAAATAAAGACTTGGGGGGAAGTGGAGCATGCCACACAGTAGACAGCCTAAAGGGAGGGGGGCAGTCACAGGAAGGGGGTGAAGGATGTTTAACGTATGCTGTACATTCAGTAAGTCCCATAGTATGCTGTTCAGGATCTGCACCATCAAGAAATCTTTGTCAATTTAAATAAACCCGGGTCCAGTTGGAATTAGTAGAGAAATAAAGTCTGAATGAAATCTGTCAAGGCAGATGATGCTAATGCCCTATTTCCAGCTGTCAGCATCAGAGTTCTTTTGCTCAAGGACCTTCACTGCCTGCTGGAATCTGCTCTGCTGCACCAGGGTCAGGGGAATGAACAGACATTTGAAGAGTAGGCCTTGAAAACTAACTGATGAGAAATAACAGCACAATACCCCAGCTCCTCCACCCTGCCAGGGAGAGAGCGCTGAGGTTTGTCTTGTGCTGGATCCCAGAGTTGCCAGCTGGATAAAGTTCCAGTTGTTCATAACGTCAATTGGCTTGATAACCCAGACCAAGCATTGACCTTCTTTATTTTTTTAACCTAATTTTATTTTATTTATTTATCCCTTTATTTTTAATTTTTTGAGACAGAGTCTCATTTTGTCACCTCCAGTAGAGTGCTGTGGTGTCATAGCTCACAGCAACCTCAGACTCTTGGGTTCAAGTGATTCTCTTGCCTCAGATCTCCTGAGTAGCTGGAACTATAGGCACTGGCCATAACGCCCGGTTATTTTTAGAGAAAGGGGTGTCACTCTAGCTCAGGCTGGTCTCCAACTGATGAGCTTAGGGGATCCACTGGCCTCAGCATCCCAGAATAATGGGATTCCAGGTGTAAGCCACAGCACCCGGCCTTTTTATTGAGACCAAGTCTCACTCTGCTGCCTTAGGTAAGGTGCTGTGGCATCATTGTAGCTCATAGCAAACTTGAACTGGGTTCAAGTGATCCTCTTGCCTCAGCTCCCCAAATACCTAGGACTATAGGTATATACCAACTTGACTAGTTTTTTCTATTTTTAGTAGTGAGAGGGGGGTATCTCACTCTTACTCAGGCTGGTCTTGAACTCCTGAGCTCAAGAAATCTGTACAGCTTGCCTCCCAGTGTGCTAGGATTACAGACATGAGCCATCTCACCTGGCCCAATCCTGAACCTTCTGTTCCTTGCTTCTCTTCCTTGCTAACTAACAATATTTCTTGAGATACCAAATACATTACTCACTCTGAAATCCTTGTCTCATAGGGGCTGCTTTTAATAAAATCCAAATTAAGAATATATAAATAAAAAGATTTTTATTCTGGTAAAATATCTATAACATAAAATGTATCATTCCAATCATCTTTATTTATTTATTTATTTATTTTGAGACAGAGCCTCAAGCTGTCCCCCTGGGTAGAGTGCTGTAACATCACAGCTCACAGCAACCTCCAACCCCTGGGCTCAAGAGATTCTCCTGCCTCTGCCTCCCAAGTAGCTGGGACCACAGGTGCCTGCCACAACGCCTGGCTATTTTTTGGTTGCAGCCGTCATTGTTGTTTGGTGGGCCCGGGCTGGATTCGAACCCACCAGCTCAGGTGTATGTGGCTGGCACCTTAGCCACCTGAGCCACAGATGCCAAGACATTTCAATCATCTTTAAGTGTGCAACGCAGTGGCATTAAGTACATTCACACTTTGGGGCAACCGCACCACTACCCGTCTCCAGGACTTTTTCTTCACCCAAACAGAAACAAGGAGTCTCTATTCCCCTTCCCCAGCCCCTGTTGTCCACCATTCTACTTTCCTTCTCTATTAATTTGACTATTTATTCTAGGCACCTCACGTAAGTGGAAGCATGCCAAATGGTTTTTGTTCTATCTGGCTTATTTCACATAGCATCGTATCTTCAAAGTTCACCTACATTAAAAGAACTATTACAATTTCATCTCTTTAAATCTGAATAATACATGGTATGTATATACCACATTTTGTTTATTCATTCGTTCATTGGTAGACATTTGGGTTGTTTCCACATTTTGGCTATGGTAAATAATGCCGCTATAAACAGTGGTATACAAGTTATCTGTTCAAATTTCTTCTTTCAGTTCTTTTGGGTATATACTCCGAAGTGGAGTTGCTATGTAATATGGTATTCCAATGTTTAGTATTTTAAGAAACCACTCTACTATTTTCCATAGCAACTGCACTATTTTATATTCCCACCAGCCATGCACAAGGGTTCCAATTTCTCCGTCTCCCTGTCAAGATTGATTATTTTCTAGGTTTTTGTTTTGTTTTGCTTTGGGTTTTTGCTTTATTTTGTTTATGCTTTATAAGGGGCATAAAGTGATATCTGACTGTAGTTTAGATTTTCTTAATTATTAATGTATCTTTTCATGTGCTTATTCACCGTTTGTATATATTCTTTGGAGAAATGTCAATTCAAGCTTTTGTCCTTTTTCTTTCTCTCTCTCTTTTTCTCCTTTTTTGACTGAATCTCACTCTGTCGCCAGAGCTAGGAGTGTTGTATTGTCAGCATACCCTCTCAAATCCTGGATTCAAGCGATCTTCCCGCCTCGGCTCCCAAGTAGATGGGATGACAGGCACCAACCACCCCAACACCCAGTACCTAGATCATTTTTTTCTATTTTTAGTAGAGAAGGGGTCTTGCTCTTGCTCAGGCTAGTTTAGAACTTTGAGTGCACGGGATTCTCTCACCTGGGCCTCCGAGAGTGCTAGGATTACAGGCCGTAGCCACCATGCCCAGCCCGTCTGTCCACTTTTTAATTGTGTTATTTGGTAGTTTTTAAAAATTGTTGAGTTGCCATCATTCTTTATATATTCTAGATGTTAGCTGACTATCAGATGTGTGGTTTGCAGATATCCTTTACCATTCTGTGAGTTTGCTTTTTCACACTTCTAAAATGACCTTTGATCCACAGAAATTTTTAATTTTGATGAAGTCAAATTTATCTACTTATGTTGTGTTGTTGTTGTTGTTGTTGTTGTTTTGAGACAGAGTCTCCCTCTCTGCCCTCCATACAGTGCTGCAGAGTCATAGCTCACAGCAACACCTGAGCTCAAGCAATCCACCCCCTTGGCCTCCCAGAGTGCTGGGATGACAGGCATGAGCACTCCGCCCATCTATTTGCTCTTGCTGCCTATGCTTTTGATGTCATATACAAAAAGTCCATTGTCAAATCCAATGTCATGAAGCTTTTTCTCTATGTTGTCTTCTTTGTTTTTTTGGGCAGAGTCTTGCTTTGTTGCTCTGGGTAGAGTGCAGTGGTGTCATAATAGCTCACTGCAACCTCAAGCTCCTGGCTTCAAGTGATCCTCCTGCCTCAGCCTCCTGAGAAGCTGAGATTTCACGCATGAACCATGATGCCTGGATGGTTTATTATTCTTCTTTTAGTAAAGACAGGGTCTCGCTCTTGTCTTGCTCAGACTGGTCTTGGATCCCTGAGCACAAACAATCCTCCCACCTCAGGCTCCCAGAGTGTGTTTTCTTTTAAGAGTTTCATAGTTTTATTTTTTACATGTAGGTCTTTGATCCATTTTGAGTTAATGTTTATATATGGTGTAACATAAGGATCCAATTTCATTCTCTTTCATGTAGTAAAATAAATAAATTTTAAAATAAAGTAAAGCCTCAGTTATTACCACATGAATCATTTTGCTAAGGGCAAAGGGCAATATTTTATTATTTGAATAGTCTTCTTAAATTCATATATAGAGTGTAGATTTCTGGCAAATGACCCAAGCCATATGGAAATGCTAATACAGTGACAAGTAAAGCGTGATGACTCTAAAATCTGCAGAGATTAAACCATGAGATCTGGTTACCCAAGTAGGTAATTTTAACTGCTGTATCGCCTACCTGACTTCTGAGGAGCAAATTGAATATAACATTTAAAAGATAAGAATTTCCTTCATAAAGGTTCTGAGAAAGTCCAAAATTATATTACATGTATTCTCAGATTAAAATTGACTTAATAATAGTTTCAGATCAATTAGAACATACATATCTGTAGTTATAGCCTGTTTCATCCCAATGCACACAAAAATGTACTTAATTTTATACCAAATGTAACTATTTCTTGCTACCAACAAAATTGTTTTTAAACACCTAAATGCCTATTTGCTCAGTTATTATGCCAAAAAAAATATTTCTCAGAAATGTAAGCAATATAAGGGGATAAAAGGAATAGGCAAAATTTTGCTCTGAGGTCTAGTTAATAATACATCCCAAACCTAAGGTGACCAGATTTTAACATTGGTAAAGCAGGACACCATTGACAAGCGTGGGGTGGGGGGGTGGTTCTTAATTAAAAATTTGGTCTGTATGGAGCAACAAAAATTTTCATAGAATGCAAAAATAGTATTGTAATTTTTTTAATTTCAACATATGTACAATTTACAAATATAATACATTAAAAATTATGTATAGTATTATTTTATTCTTTGGCATATTTCTCATTTGAGTGAATTTTTTTTAGTAGATTGCTGTAATTGTTTAAAAGGTCATACAATTTTTCACAAGAATTTGTTAAATTATATTTCACACATAAAATGGCTTTCAAAGTCTCCACACTTAATTGTGATTTTTCTGATGTCCACACTTTATTTACCATAGAAAAAACGGGTTCAGTAGCAACATTAGTTCCTGGTAAGGATGGCGCGTATCCCACAATTTTTAGTGCATTATTGTATGGAACATGGTTTGTTTCAAAATGATGAAATATTTGTAACCATTTGTTTCTATTGTGATTTTTGCTGATACCCAAGATTTAACCTTTTCCTTATCAATATATTTTTTAATAATGATACCTCGTAAGTCGTGTCACTTTCAAGGCCGGTGCTAGACTTTTTGCCACCACTATAAAATATAAATAATATGAGTACTGTCTGCTAAACTCATGAAATAAATAAATTACTTACCTAAATTATCTGAATAGCTGATTCGTTGACTAGTTGATCACTTGTTTAACTAGCACTAGCACATAGTACAATCTGTATCATCTGAGAGACTATTACAAAATGTTTTCATCTTTGCCAATGCCAAAAAATGCCATTGTTCATTAAGTCCAAAACAATGGTGGCCGAATTCTAACAAACTAATCTAATTCTAACAATCTAATTGATCAACAATGCGAACTTTGATAAGCAGTTCTCAACAACTATTTGTTATTATTAAAGTTTAACATTATAAAATTAACAAAAATAATATAAAACTCATATCCTGGTGAAATAGATGCATGGCAGCCAAAAACCATGTATTCCCTTCCCGTTCTCCCGCTGTTCCCTAGCTTGTCATGCATTTTTTCCAAAACTCGGGAATTTTAAAACTCCACGGGACACAGGACAAATTGTTAAAAATCAGGTCTGTCCCGCCAAAAGCAGGACCTCTGGCCACCTTACCCAAACCATTTTTAACCTCAAATCATTCCAAGGTTCCATCAGAAACATATAAAGACACATTTCGATTTTTAGAACTTTGGGGAAGGAGCATTAGAAAATGAGTCTGGTTTTTAAAATCTTGAAGAGGAAACAAAAAAAAAAAGCTTATAAAGCTTTGCTTCTTAGCTTCAAATATTAGAATATGTTTTTTAAGCCTAATAGTATCTTATGAAAAATCAGTATTACAATGAGTCACTAGGAGGGGAATAAGAATTTCTTTGTAATAAGGTGAATGCCAGGGGTGAACATTTCATAACCCCACATTTCTGGTTTAACTACAATGATCTCCCCGTTAACTTTCCTCTTCAATTTAATGTGAAAAAACTGTGAGGTTTCCTGCAAAGGAAATAAAGGGTCCAGCATCGAGACCAATTCACTTCTAAAATATTTTTCCGGCATTAAATGTCCAATTAAAAAAGAAGAATTCCCCTCGATTGTCAGATTCCTTGGCTTTTGCTAGAATTGCTTCTTGTCTGGAAATGCTCTGTGTGTGAATGAACCTGGGAAATCCTCCTTTCCATGGGAAATCATTAACCAGCAAATCAAATCGGTATCATGTACAGTTAGATTACGTTGACCCTTCCCAGAACTATAGCAAGAGGAAAAAAAGAAGGAAGAGATAATTAAAAAACAAATGAGGCTCAGCGCCTGTGGCTCAATCGGCTAAGGCGCCAGCCATGTACACCTAAGGTGGCCGGTTCGAATCCCCAGCCCAGGCCCGCCAAACAACAATGATGGCAGCAACCAAAAAATGGCCGGGCATTGTGGCAGGCACCTGTGGTCCCAGCTACTTGGGAGGCGGAGGCAGGAGACTTGCTTGAGCCCAGGAGTTGGAGGTTGCTATGAGCTGTGATGCCATGGCACTCTACCCAGGGGCATAGCTTGAGGCTCCGTCTCAAAAAAAAAAAAAAAGAAATCATGTGTAGATTTGGCCTTAAAATGTGGAGAAAGATGTAGTATGCTTATAATTACAGATGGCTGTTTTATTGATATGAAAAAGTAATGCTATATTACTACCTTCTGGCAAGAGCAAAGCGGACCACAGTGGATGAAGGGGGAGGAGGGAGATACAGAGACAGAGGAAAAAGATTATGGTGTCCTACACAGGATAAAGTGGGTATGACTAATCTTACTGAAATCTGCCTCTACCCATGTCTTTTCTGCAAGTGCTGCCAGGGTTCACTAGTGCTTCTGGACCAATTTCTCCCTGGGTATTAGCAGGTGCAGGCAACAAACTGCTGAAGTTTAACATGATTATGGCTATCATTTTTTTAATGTCTCTGTAATACAACACATACACAAAATTTTCACTCAATCAACCAAATTTAAAAGCTGTAGATTCCACATCTGCAAAACAGATTCAAAAGATAAAATTTTATGTGCCAAAGAGTGATTCAGTGCAAATTTGAAAATGAGATAAATATTCTTCCTTGGAAAGGGAATGGGTGGTTTTTCCCTACTGAAAAGTTAAACAATGCTTAATCAAGTTGTAAAGTTAAGTAGGGAAGTCAATGTTATCTTAGAAGTTTATACCAAAAAAGTGAACCTTTTAAATATCTCTAACACATTAAATGTGCAACAGAACCCCTGTACCTGGAGGATTATTGCCAAAAATCATGAAATGCCAAAATGTGTTTGATAATGAACTCAGAATATTGGACTAATAATCTGAATAAGAGCTAAAATTTGAACTCATAATCAACACAGTAACATTTAAGTACTTATAAGTGCCAGAACCAGGCACTGTTTTAAATACTTTATCATTTAATCCTTTCAGTGCTCTCTAAAGAAGGTCTATATTGTAGAGATACAAGGCAAAAAGGATCCAGTAATAACATCAACATTCAGTTGAAGTAGATAATTAGCCAACAGACCTCTGTCAAGGCACATTACTGTCCAACTCATGTTTCATAGTCCTGTTCATATGTATCCACAAAAATGGGTAAGGTCATAACAGTTTTGGATTTACATGCTATAAATATTAATGATTCAAGTACTGTTGTAACCTAGTCCTCTTTCCCCCGCCCACTCCTGTTCCCCAGCCCTCACCTGTTCCCCCCACCCTCTCCAGCCCATTTCTCTCCTCCTCCCTTCTCCCCTCCCCCAGTTGACTCCAGGAATAAGGCAAGTCCCTCCTCCCCCCCCAGGGTGGCCGAGAACATGTTCCCAGGCCCCCTTCTTCCTCCTAGAGTTGCCAAGAACAAGCTTCAGGTACAAGGAAAAAAAGTCCCAAGTTTCACAAACCCCCTAAGTTCTCAGTAGATGAACAATAGTGGAAAACTCACTGAGACTTGATTAATTACTGTTGTATAACCATAACCATTGTGATATAAAATGTATCTATTGTCAACTGAAACTGTATTAATTATGGTTCCATTGCTGTATCTATGACTACCTGAGTTGTAACCCCCCTTAACCAGCCACCTTTCACTTCTGTAATATGCTTACACAAAGCCTATAAAAGGCAAGTCACCCTCACACTTGGGCTGCTGACTGTCTCTCGGAGCAGCAGCCCCTGCAGCAGGTAAAATAAATTACCAATAATTAACCTAAGTGGGGGTCCGAGTCTATTTTTCCAGGTCCCCTAAGTTATTTCAATAGAAAACTTCAGACTTTCCTGAGTGGGGAGTGGCCATTGTTACGAGGCACAGACTAGAACATGCACACTGTGGGCAGAAGAGGGAGAAATGTACCAGATTAAAAATCCCAATTTTTTTCTCTAATCAGGATAAGACACTTTCACTCTTTTACCATTGGAGAGAATGAATGGGAGGCAGAAAGGAAACTCCATCCAATTGAAAATAAACAAAAAATAATAGGAGGGAAATTTCCCCCATGAGGTGCAAAGGATGGTTTGTTTTTATAATCATTTGGGTATAAAAATTCTTTATTGGATAGACAAAACGTGACATATATACATGGTGGAATACTACTCAGCCATGAAAAAGAATGAGCAGCTTGGATGGAACTGGAGATCATCACACTTAGTGAAGTATTTCAGGACTAGAATAACAAACACTTCCTGCTCTCTCTTAGAAGTGGAAGCTAAGCTATGGGTGTGCAGAAGCCCAGAGTATGACAAAGGACACGGGAGACCCAGAAGTGGGTGTGAGAGGGCGAAGGGGATGAAAGGAAGAACACAAATAGTGTACCGTGCATTAGATGCGATGTGCACTATTATTAGAGGGGTGGGTACACTAAATGCCTAGATGCCACCAGTACACAAATCCTCCATGTAACCGAAAATCACTTGTATACTCAAATCTACTGGGAAAAAAGGAATTATTTAATTGACCAGAGTAAGGGGATGAGAAATTTGTCAGAATACATCCTAGAATCTTTGTGCAATCACTTACTTTTCTCCCTATGAACCTTGAAATAAGTCAAGGAAGAATATTAATTAAGTCATTTTCTACACAAGGTTGAAAATTTACTTTGTATTTCTAATCAAAAATTATATCTAATCACGTGCTTTTAGAAAACCCATCATAAATGATGGAATAAGATTAAATTCTAACAAGCTATTTTCCTAATAAAATGCCAAAACAGATGCCCCAGATTTGAATATAAATTCCCTTTCCATTATTAAATTCTCAGGTAAAATTCAAATTCAAATATTATATCCCCTTAAAAATTAAATTCCTAAGACATTCAATTCCAAGAAACTAAATCTAAAATAAAACCATCTTGGCCTTGTGAGTAAAAAACTCCCAACTTTCTCTGCTGTTTTGTTATTTCCATCACTGCTAGAGTATTTACAATGACTGGATTTAGTAGGGATCCATTTACCTCTTTCAGCCTCTACTATTTTATAGTGTGCTGAGTCTCTTTTTTCAAGGTTCTAAAGTTCTGTTGTTTCAGTAACAAACTTTTACCTCACTTTTTCCCCCTGGACTTTAAATCTGTATTTTTTTACATTTGACTTCAAACAAATAACACTTATCATTTACTCAAATAGTTTAAAGAAAATATCTATTTTTTCTCTGAGTTACTTTCTATATCCATTCACTAACTAGTACCTGGGACTCTACAAACCTCCCTGATCCAATCAAGAACCAATTATTGGGCCTCTCCTATTTCTTACATTCAATCACTGACTTCACTTTTCAAATCTCCAGGGCTGTATTCTTAGTTCAGACTATAATTATCCCTCATTTGAATTACTGTGGGAGTAAAAGTTTCTTCTAGAAAAAGATGCAATGTTCTTTGCCTAAGTCATTGTCCTGTACCTCAGGTTATAAAATATCTCCTGAGTCTGACTCTGCAATATCTCCATCACCCGATTTATCAAATTAGTTCATTCCTTCCATAAAATACTTCTGTTATCCTTCCATTTTGACTTTGATCCTACATCCATTACCCAATTTCTCTGATCCCTGGCCCAGCAGAATAACTCCAATGAATTTTTACCACTGTTGAGCTCTTTTCCTCACATCCTACCCTGGAATTACTCTAGTTAAGCTTTCTCCCTCAAAATTATGAAGACTGCTCAGGTTATTGTACCTTTGCCTTCCATATTGTCAATTCCAAAAATCTATTGGTTATCACCTTGTTTTGATTTTAAGCAATTGTAATATTTGCTCCCTCACTATTGGTGAAATACTCTGTTCATGTGCCTTGTTCCCTTCTCTTCCCTCTTCTTGTCCACCCCTCTCCTTCTTCCAATCTTACTGCAATTTCAAATAGCTCCTGAGCTTCCTTTTCAGATTTCCTTTTTTCCTTTCTCTATTAACTTGCTCATAGATCTCAATTAGCATCTTGACCTTAAAGACGTTATGCAATGATGACGTCTATGTTTGTATTTTCAACTCTGGTAACTTTCCTCAACTTCAAATAAGCATTTGCTACCAACCTCTCATTTCTATCTGTAGGTCTAGTAGGCAACTCTAACTTGACATCTAAAAAAAGAGAGAAAACGTGATTACTCTCAGTATCTTTGAGTATATCTAGATATTCTGCCTCAGTAAAAGTCACCTTCACACAGGTGCTCAGACCAAATTGTTTTGTCTTCCTTATCTTATACCCCAGATATTCAAATTGTATGGGAATCTGATCAGTTCTTCATTCCTCCACACTGCTCAGATCACAATTGTTTTCTCAAAGTCACTGTCACACCAGTTGATTCTCCTGCTTTAGTTTATTTTTAGAAATTTTATTTTCAAATAATCATAGATTCACAGGGAGTTTCCAAGAATGTATGTAGAGAAGTTTGAATTGCAAATTCAATCATATAATTTTTGCTTCAAATATTTTCAGTGCTTCCCTGGTATCCTTAAAACAAAGTTCCAATTCTTTAGTGTGATATACACAGTGAACCAACTTATTGGAAAATTTATTAGGAAAAATAAGTGCAACCCAACTTATTTTCCTAATATGACTTTCAGTTACCTTTGCCTTATATTGTATATTTCTGTGTTTATGAACCCCATTGTATTCCCAGAATGTACTGATGATCTTTCCTCTGCTGTTCTTTGCATATGCCTCTGACTCCTAACTACCTACCATTTTAATTTTCCATATTGCTTGGTTCAGTTTTCAACTGACAAGGCTAGATGAAGTTGCTGTAATCATTTTAAGTAGATAATTTGGTCCTTAGAAACATTGTAACTGCCATAACTATTTTCTTTATTATTATCCATAGAACAAAACAGCACCTTGAGTATAGTATGTTCTTAATAAACACCAGTTAGGGCAAGATTTTTGCCAAGATTTCAGAGTAAAATCTTCTACTCAAAATTCATTAAGTCTCAGAGATTAGCAATTAAAAAATCATGTTTGATTCGGTCAAGCAGAATGATCACAAATATGACAAAAAGCAAGTAAACATTTATAGTTTTCACTGGCTATCTGACCAAGTCTCTTAAGTCTTGTCTGAGTCTAAGTAACTAAATTTGGATGCCCCTGCAGAAATACTGAGAGGGAAACTCAGTTAGCTCCACATCCACAAGCCATATTGCTATGGTTATTTCTCCACTTGTCAGATAGTCATTTCCAGGACCCAGGGAGAGCACTTTTTCTTGATAATTCCCTTAGAGTCTTTCTCTGCTCAGTTTTTACAATCTCTGAATTTCTTGATAATGCCATTCGGTGTTTCAGATAATATTAAGACAACTTGTAGACATTAGTCTGGTCTTGTCAAAAGTACAAGTGGCAAAATTCAGCCCAAGATGAATGAAGCAAAAAAAAAAAAAAAAAAGCAGAAACAAAAACAAAACAAAAAAGCAAACCAAATAAAAAAGGATGGGAATAGTTCCTATGAACATTAGTGTAGAGATAATAAACATTCAAGACACTCCTCTCTCCTCCCACTTCTCCTTTTCCCTCTATTTCGAGCATTTTCAGGCAGGCTCTTCCACCTCAGATAGGCCCTCTCCTCAACTGACAGCACTAATGAATAGACACAGTCTCTTTCACATTAATTCCCAAAGAATTTTAGAATTAATTCTCATTGGTCTTACTCCAGATACTATTCTCATATTTGAATCACTCATTGTGGTCCCAGACTGGAACAATGGTTGGTGACCTCTGGGACATATAAGCTGCTCCCAGGTGTCAGGGGCTATGAAGTGGCATCAGTTTCATCGAATTCCAGCAGTTTTTTTTTTTTAATACTTTGGAGAAGCGTTATTTCTCAATGGAAAAATCATGATTTGATTTACCATAATGAAAGAAATAGATGCTGAAAAGTTAAACTAAACACATCACGGTTATTTTTCACATAGAACGTCTTTATACGCTGGGAGTTTGCCCTCCCCACCTTCGTTTCCCCTTGTGTGTGCTTCACTCAGTGTTTTCTGTGCCGGCCCTCCAGATTCACACTCCATCCTTCAGGCCTGTGTGAGCAGCATGAGTGTGTTGCCTCACCCTTCAGCTTCAGGTGGCTTCTGGCAAGGGAGACCTTCAGAATGGAGGGAAGAGATTCAAGGAGAAAAAGTTATGCCCCTCAGTCCCTCCCTGGTTGAATTGATTTTGGATCTGAAGATCCTAACGTTAATATACCAAGATGGAATTAGAGATGTGAGAGACTAACTAAGGGAAATTCCTCTGAACGGTGAGTAGATGAGGATTGCTCAGGACGTGGTTCAGGTCAGATGCCTGTGCAAAGACAAGTAGACAAAGTGAGGATGTGTAGAAAGGGGGCCAGATGGGAGCACAACTTTAAGAAAAATTTAGTCAGACTGGTGGGGAATCTCTTCGTCAAAGCTGTTCATTAGGAGAATTCCACATTCCTTAAGAATGGGGTCAGCACTTGTAATTGTACCATGCTCAGACACTGGTCAGAGGGTAGCAAAGAGGAAGGGTGGCCTTGGTACAAAATCATGGGGTGCTGATCCAGCAATATGGAGTCTGGGACTATCATTTGCCTATGCTTCCCACAGTAGTGTCTTTCGAAGGAGATCCTATAGGTATTTGCATGACCACAAAATATGGTAATAGTTCTTCCACATTGTACTCTACTGTGGATTCACTACACTCTGTCCATACATTTATACATATACCAGATACTCTAACTTAAATGTACCATTTCATTTCTACAAAGAAATGGACTGTAAACACATTATCATTACCGTTGATATTATTATTGTCTAAACAAATCTCTAGAATGAGATGGCTACTTCAACTTAAAAGGAAAGCATTTGGAAAATAGTGTTGATTTCAGAAATCAAAATTTTGCAATTTAATAAAACATTTTAAGCTTTATTCCATTTTGACGAAAGCACAATGAAAAGAGCATATATACAAGGCACGGCACAAGAGGAAAACTACTGGTATTCCAAAAGTGATTGCAAAAAAATTATTGTTGAAATGTAATTACACCCTTTTAAATAATTATTCTAATTAATGAATTTTATGCAAAATCAAGAATATTATTAATGAAATACCATATAATGAAAAAATTAAAATGTTTATAAACAGATGGGAGTCACAGTGTATGGCACACCTCTTGAGGGTGGGACACAATCATAAGAAGGACTTTATCTAGCAAATGCAATCAGTGTAACCCAATTCTTTGTACCCTCAATGAATACCTAATTTTAAAAAAAGTAAAAAATAACTAAAAAATGTTTATAAACATAAAATGAATGTTGGGAACAAAAGAATGAGAGCTAAGTATATGATAGAAATAAAGGTGTAATACTGAATATTAGGCTTCTGTTTTGGGGGAGGGTAAGTATGAATTAACTCATGTGTTCTACAAATTTTTATTGAGTGTCTACTAGGTGCTAGACAATATCTATAAACTGTGTTGACAGCTGTTCAAACACATATACATACACAGTCCCTGATTTCATAAAGCTTATATTTTACTGAAAATAAAATAAGAATGTTAAGTAACCATTTCATCCCAATACAGGAAATCATTTTAAATTCATCTAATATTTTAGAAATCCATCATCTAATCCAATCATGCTACTATACAGCTGAACAAAATAAAATACAGTTTCTTAAAGGGCAAGAGAAAATGAGAACTGACCTCTCTGGAATCTTCACTCAGGAGAGCATGTGTAAACCAGGAGAGTTAGAATCCAGTAGAATCTCTGTAAGTTGACCATCCAAGTGACTGCATCAAACTGGTTAGCATACAGAGGTGGTAAACTTAAGGAACTAGGTCTACAACACTGATATGTACATGTGGCGCATGTCTGGTCTATGAAAACAGGTCATATTAAGAAGGTGGTCAAGGTGGGGAGGAGGTCAACTATGGAGATTCTATTGTATTTGCTATTTTCCAGCCTCTAACTTTAAATTCCTAACTTTATCCTCCAAAGATAAGTGATGATGTTGCAGAAACAAATGTGAGATTATGAGACATCCCTACTCTGTATTTCAAATTGTTCTAGAAATTTCTATATGTTTTCCATTTCTTTTATTTATGACAAGAAATAGCATTGCTTAAGGTAATTAAGAGCCTTGTGTCTACGCCTTCGTATGTGTTCCTTGAAATTTCATGTATAATTCCTCCACTATTCTATCATTCTTTCTCTTCATCTCCTCCTCTTCCTCCATCAGAGATAACACAGCTGTGGCACACTGTTACTTGCTTTTCTAAAACTCTTGCCAATATTCCAGTAAACTACGTAGAAGTGATTTAGTACAGTCTTGAATAGTTCTCACACATAAGACAAATGGTTGGAATCCTGCAATTTTTCAGTATCAGAAGAAGGCCAATGCCCTTTTAGCTCAAGACTTTATAAACTCTCTTTCACTGAGATGCTTTTTATCATAACCTTAGCTATTATTGAGAATCATTAACAAAAATAGCCATATGAAAATTTATTCTGCATTTGCTCTGTAAAGGTGATAAGATCCATTATCTACTTTTTAGTTCCAACATTCTATTTTAGGTCCCATGTGAAAAATGTGTTATAAAGTATGAATTCACCTTCTTTCCAGTGAGAAAATTTTGTCCTGTTCAACTTCTGAAAAGAGCTATACAATTTCTAGGGGTATATTTTGTATTTTGGCTGCTTGGATTCTAATGTGATATTCTATTACAACTACAATCTTAATCATATTGCTTAATATTTTAACTATATTTCTTTTTGCTTTGTAAATAATGATTTTTATGTCCGTGAATCTCTTCACTGTAAATAAAAATGGCCCTGGACCTTTGGAATGAGATCTTAACCTGATTATTTATCAATCGATAAATAAATACCAACCAATGGACAATAGGTAATTTTGAGAAACACTGTATAGTTATAGTTTAATAAAAGTAAATGAATATGAATGAAAGAATAATACATTTGGCCATTATTGTTTTGGAAATATAGGCCCCCAAGTATAGCTTCCTCCATGACCCCATAGCCTATGAGAGAGGACAGTTGGAGCCAGACTGCCAGTCAGCACCTGGGCCGGCAGCACTTCCTGGAGGTGTCTAAGGTCTAGGGCTTCAGGGTGGAGAGTATTTCAGATTATTCCCAAAACCTGGGCCTATATGAGACTGAGCACAAGGCTTATAGAAGCAGCCACCAGCTCTTGAATAAGGCCTGGGAACAAGACAACCTCCTAGCTGGCATGGAGACCGTTTGCAGCCTGGAGACAGGCCCTCAAGCAGCTGCATGTGTTTATGAGATAAGATGGGAAGCTCCTTAGCAAGCAAGTGCTATACTTCATAACATTCTTAGGGCAACAGGATGGGAGTCGAGAGAGACCACTTAGCAACCATTAAACATGTGATCCTAGCATGTGGGTCCCCACTTCTGTGGTTTGAGGCTTCAATGAAAGGCCAAATGAGAGGTTTCTCTGGGCTCTTGCAGAAGCCCACCACTTGCAGGCATGTACCTTCAATCTGTGTCCCAGCTTTTACTCCCACGGTGACGGGGTGCCATAGCAGGCACCGACATGGACCTTCTGGGCACAACAAAAATATTAGGGGCTAGTATGTGGGACTAGACTGATGCAAGGAACCAAGTTCTCTTAATAAAAAAAAAAAAAGAGTCCAAAAGAACAAATCTAACTCCACTGGTGGTTAGAAGGACTTCGTAAAGCTGAATTTTGGAAACGAGTCCTGCAAGAAAGCATTTCCCCAGGCCTGGCAGTCTTTGAGGGGTGTGCATGTACCACTTGTCTGGGCTTCTTGAGTATACGTGGAAAAGACCAGGACTTCCATCTCTCCTTGGAAGTCTCATCACTTACTGAATTGTTTTGCTGGCCAATTTTTGGGACATTCTGTTTTGTCCATCTCCAGGTGGGAGTCTCAGTTAAAAGAAGCTCAGCCGGGAATTTGCCTTTCCAACTTCCTCACGTTCTTCAGTGTGTTCAAGAGATACTTCCAACCTGTTTCCTCGGATAGGAGACCAAGGCACAGAAGCAAAAGGATTCCAACGTAGTCTCGTTTTACACCAGGAACTTCACACTCCTCCTCTCTCCCATCACACAAGCAGTGTCAGCTCTAGTTACTGGGGGACAGTGAGTCTCCTGGCTAGTTCATTGTATGGGATTTCTTCAAGACATTTCTGGAGAGCATCTTTCTTTTCACAGGAAGATGTGCAAAGCCCTTCCACCAGAGCTGAGTGGTCTGTGACTTCAGTGTTGACAGTTTTCGTGCCCTGTGGGTACTGCCCTTCTTCTGAAGCCCTGGTCCCAGCTCTATGTAGCCTCTTCCTATTTCCCTGTTTTTTAGTGGAGCCCCGATTAATCTCCCCATCAGCCTTTCTAACAATTAGGGTCTCCTGAGCCTAGTGAACACTTACTGGAAGTCCTGCCTAGAGCTATTAACCTATTTTTTAAATTGTTGTTTATGCCTCTCAGGCCCACTGTGTTGAACTGTGTACTGGAGAGCGTGTGCTCCTCGGGTCATGATGCTCATGAAATTGATGTCTGCAAAGCCCAGTTTATACAACAAATCTTCATGGCAAATGCTTACTTCAGCAAGCCAACCTGCCCACTCTCCTGACTTTTGCTTTAGTTACAAATGCTGTTATGTTAGATAGAGGTCCTTAACTGGTCGTATTTTCTTAGAGATTATAATGGAGTTTGCTATATATATATATGCACACACTTTACATTTACATAAATTGGGATGCACTTTAACTCTCTGTCTTTGTTGTTTTCATTCAAGAGAATGGTTTCAAGACTGAGGCATAACTATGTTTGCATTTTTATTGACATACATTTATTCATAGCATTTTATTACTTATTAAAAAGCTGCTTTATCTGCTTTTATTTCCAAACATTATTCAGTTCTGTTTTCCACTTGTTTAAAATTCTTACCAGAGTTTTGTTCACTTCATTAATTTTTCCAGAGAATGAACTTTTAACTTGATCTTTGTTGTATTTTTATTTTATAATTGATTAATTTCTCTTTTATCTCTAACTTATTTTTCTACTCTATTTTAGGCTTATTTTTAGTAGCATAACAGGACCCTATTTCATTAGTTTTTAGATTTTATTCTTTTGTGAATTTACTCGTAAACTATTAATATTATCAATTTCTCTTTAAGGACACTAATTTAGATACAGCCACAGATATGATATATAGTATTTTCATTTTTGTATTATCTAAGTAACTACCATTTATTAAGATACAAATTAAATTACTTTTAATTTTTTTATGCTACTATAGTAAAAACAGTTTTAGCTATATTCAAATTGCCTTCACTGTTTTATATCTCCTACTACCAAATTGCACATATAATACTCCAATTATTGCCAAGGTTATAACAGACTAATTAAATTTTTTAAAAGTATTTATACTATATGAACAGTATAACAACATAGAAATAATTCATTTGTGAGATTCATATAAAAATAAGCATTGTTCATTCTGCTTCAAATTAAGCAGATGTATAGTCTTTTAAGTATTATCAATTTCTCCAACCAAAAATAGTTAAGATTCCTACTGAAGAGTGTCCTTCTGAGCAAAGTATCACAAGAATGGAGGAAAAAGGAACAAATGAACACAACTCAATTATGAAACTTAATTATACCTTTTATATGAAAGCTATAAACAAATAGCATAAGAATGTTGGGAGTTGGTATGGAGAAGGGAAGGGGGAATTTGTGGAGGGATGGGGATTGTAGGTACCATTTTTGAGGTTTATCTTACAGGGGTCCACGTGAATCTCTC
>CAUYQV010097795.1:0-15490 GCA_963574575.1 Galagoides demidoff
CTTCCTCCTGTAGTGTTTTCTTGCGCCCCACCCCCACCCCCGTGTAGTTGGGATCACAAGGTCCGGCTGTCTCGTTGTCCTATTGTTGTTGTAGTAGAGACGGGGTCTCACGCTGGCTCAACTGGCTCAGGGGGGTCTTAGCTGGTCTCGAACCTCTGAGCACAGGTGATCCGCCCGTCTCGGCCTCCCATAGCACTGGGACAACAGGCGTGCGCCACCACGCCCGGCCTTAATTTAAATTTCTTATCTTTCCAGAAAACTTAAAAAAAGAAGTCTTTAGAAATAAACAGAAACATAATAGGCCCCTAATCTAGTCCTGCTGTTCATACAGTATCCTGACTCATACCTCCTGTACCTTCAAAACCTTGACATACCAATTCTAAAATGCATTTTTCAAAGCCTGACTTCTGTATACTTTATAATGATGATGAAATCACCTGCCAGGGACAAGGCAGTTTTCCCTCTTCCAGTTCATTAATACAACCAAGTCATGCACAAAATAAGCTATTAGACCTTTATTACTATATTCATGTTTCAGAGTCACAAGAACATTTTAAGAGCATAATAGTTTCATGCATATCAAGATAGGAAAAATTGCCTGACATGGTGGCTCACACCTGTAATCCTAGCACTCTGGGAGGCCAAGGTGGGTAGACTGCCTGAGCAAAAGTGAGACCCCATCTTTACTACAAATAGAAAAACTGAAGCAAGAGGATTGCTTGAGCCTGAGTTGGAGGTTGCTGTGAGCTATGATGCCATGACACTCTACCCAGGGTGATAGCTTGAGACTTTGTCTCAAAAAAAAAAGGCAAAATGGTTTGACACATAATAGATAATTACACGTTGAATGATATATACCAGTGTTTTTAATCAAATAAAACAAATTTTCTAATTTATTTATTTATTTATTTTTGAGACAGAGCCTCAAGCTGTCCCCCTGGGTAGAGTGCTGTGGCATCACAGCTCACGGCAACCTCCAACTCCTGGGCTCAAGCGAGTCTCCTGCCACAACGCTTGGCTATTTTTTTTGGTTGCAGCCATCATTGTTGTTTGGTGGGCCTGGGTTGGATTCAAACCCGCCACCTTAGGTGTATGTGGCTGGTGCCTTAGCCGCTTGAGCCACAGGCGCCAAACCTAGTTTATTTATTTTAATAAGACTGTATACTTCTTCAGTTTCCAGTTCAAAAAGAAAAAAAATTAAAGTGACATTACATAAAGCTAAATTTGTCTCTTTTATGAAGTACTTCATGATTGTAAAGGACTGAAAATAGCCCTTCTCCTGTGCTATTTCTGAACATTTGACCTTTACTGCTTATATAGTTTTAAATGTCTTTATGTATAACATTGAGATTAAGAAACAGGCACTGAGGCTAGGCACCTGTGGCTCAAGCAGCTAAGGCGCCAACCACATACACCTGAGCTGGCGGGTTTGAATCCAGCCAGGGCCACCAAACAACAATGACGGCTGCAACCAAAAAATAGCCAGGCGTTGTGGCACCTATAGTCCGAGTTACTTGGGAGGCAGGAGAATTGCTTGAGCCCAGTAGTTGGAGGTTGCTGTGAACTGTGATGCAATGGCAGTCTACCTAGGGCGACAGCTTGAGGCTCTGTCTCAAAAAAAAAGAAAGAAACAGGCACTGAAGCCAGACTGAGAAGAGCCTAACAGCTTGAATTTGAATCTTGGTTCTGGCATCTGCTGGCTTTGGTTGGTTAGTTCCTCATTTGTAAGATGAGTATGTATGAGAGTTATTAAATGTGTTAATACATATACAACACTTAAACCAGGATTTCACACAGTTATCATAGTTTTTATTGTTACTGGGGTGTTGGATTTCCCACATTTTGAAGATCAGTGCTTGATAATTGTATGTAGTCCTTGCTTTTATGGAGCTTACCTATTGGGGTTAGGGTAGGGCAAGTACAGTATAACCTGATAAGTAATAATCTTAAATACTGTTCCTAAGGTAGGAGTTACCAGCAAACACATAGTAATCCTCTCATTAGCTCTGTGTGGTGCCTAAGCATGTAGGCACTTACTCACTGAACAAGCATTTATTTAGCACTTATCACCATTTGCTAGCTGGGATTCCCATCTCCAGATAGTTTAGGGTCTGACAGGTAAACCAAGAGTTACTGTGCTAGTTATATATAGTAAGCAGAGTGGTGTTCATGAAGAGAAAACTGAAATACGAGGGAGAAGCTTCCAGACTAATTCAGACCAGGGAAACAACCGAGTCATATATACTTAGAATTTCAGAAGTCTTTTTCACTCTCAAGTTTCTGTTTCTTTCGCCAAACTTTAAAAACTTAAGTGACCCTGGGTAAAATACTTAACTTTTGTAAGAGTTTTTTGGTTTACAATGGAAAGGGATTTAGGTAGATGATCTCTTCTGTCCACTAGGGGGTAGTGTGGCCTATAGAAATTAAAATTATTCCTCTGTGATGAGCCATTCATGCAGTTGACTTGTTTGAATTAAAACAATTAATTCATTGTTTTTTTTGGAATTGCTACATATCATTTTCAAACATAATTTCTTGACCGTCGCAAGCAATAAATCGTGTACGCATTCCTATTGCTGGTGATTTCAGATATTCTGACGTTACTTTTCTGTGTAGAATTTTTTGAGGGGAATTTTTTGATGTTTTGTAGTTTCTCTACAGAATTTTACTCACTATATGAAATAAGTTAAATTATTCTTAACAACCAGTTAGTAACATCATTATAACGTGACTATCTTATGTTTCACTGACCTGTGTGGTAGCTACTAGCCCTGTATAGCTAATTGAGCAGTTGAAAGGTGGTTTATTCAAATTGGTAAGGCTTGTTCAAATTGGTATGTGCATATAGAATGATCTGGCTGTAGCACCCATTAGTCACCCCATTGATCACTAGGGTTGGTTCAGCTGATCTGGCCGGTGAGGTAGGTATCCCCATTTTTTTCTATTTTGAGACAGAGTCTTAAGCTGTCGCCCTGGTTAGAGTGCTGTGGTGTTATGACTCACTGCAAGCTCCAACTCTTGGCCTCAAGAGATCCTCTTGCCTCAGTTTTTCTATTTTTAGTAGAGACAGGTCTCGCTTTTGCTCAGGCTAGTCTCAAACTCTTGAGCTCAACCAATCCACTCACTTCAGCCTCCTAGAGTATTAGGATTACAGGCATGAACCACTGTGCCCGGCTGGTGTCCCCTTTCTTTCTCACTGTGCTATGTGTGTCCCTTTGGAGGCTGTATGCTGGGTCAAAGAGGACAACCTTTTGTGATGGTGGAGGACCATTCTTCAGTCAAGGGTATACAAGTAGTTGTGCTCCCCTGCTAGAACCTCCAAACAAATTTTCAAATTAGCATGTGCTATTATTGTAAGTGTAAATTATACACAGGACAGTGTGGCAGTATGATAAAGGTAAGATATGTCATTAATAATTTTCATATTGGCTCAGTGCCTGTGGCTCAAGTGGCTAGGGCTCCAGCCACATACACCTAAGGTGGCGGGTTCGAATCCCCAGTCTCGGCCTGCCAAACAACAATGATGGCTGCAACCAAAAAATGGCCGGGCGTTGTGGCGGGCGCCTGTAGTCCCAGCTACTTGGGAGGCTGAGACGGGAGACTCGCTTCAGCCCAGGAGTTGGAGGTTGCTATGAGCTGTGATGCCATGGCACTCTACCCAGGGGGATAGCTTGAGGCTCTGTCTCAAAAAAAAAAAAAATTCATATTGATTACATACTGAAACAGTATTTTGAACATATTAGGATAAATAAAATATGTTAATTAAAATTTATTTTACTTTTTTCATGTGGTGGTTGCTAGAAAATTTTAATTACATGTATCTTGTTTATTCTGCTAAACAATGCTGATGTAGAGAAAAGTACTCATCAGACATTTTTTTATCTTTGTGTCCTCTATCTGGCCTTATGATTAAGTAGTGTAGTGAGGAAATTGAATCCAACTTTGGTGCTGTTTCTTTCTTTTTTATTTTTGAGACAGTGCCTCAAGCTGTACCCCTGGGTAGAGTACCGTAGCATCACAACTCACAGCAACCTCCAACTCCTGGGCTCAAGCGAGTCTCCTGCCTCAGCCTCTCAAGTAGCTGGGACCACAGGCGCCCACCACAATGCCTGGCTTTTTTTTTTTTGGTTGCAGCCATCGTTGTTTGGTGGGCCCAGGCTGGATTCGAACCTGCCACCTTAGGTGTATGTGGCTGGCGCCTTAGCCACTTGAGCCACAGGTGCCGAGCCTGGTGCTGTTTCTAATACCAACAAAAAGACAGTTTTATAATGAGATATGTATGATCCTAAAGGACACTACATTGAGCAAAATCATGCAGTAAAATTCACAAAGTTTCCAGATAATTTAAAGTTTGGGGGCATGCAGTCAAAAATGTCTATAAGTAGTATTATTTTAAAAATGGCTACTTACATATAGAGGGTGAACTTGCAGATTCCCTCAAGTAGTTTGCAATTGAACGTATAATGAAAAACTCACATTTGCTTTATTAGTAATCCCCCCAAAGGAGTCCTTGTTTGATAATATTTTTGAATCCCTTAAATACAAAGTGACAAGAGGTTTGAGCAGATAAGAGTAGGCATCAAAGCATTGCTCAGTTTTATAACACTTGTTTGCAATAATGAAATTGGTAGAGTTACTGAATTATCAGACAGCTCTTGGTCAAGATGAGCTAAAAGATCTATATTTGGCATTATTAGTCATGAATATCAGTGTTGTATTTTAGAGAATATTCTAAATGGAGAAAAGCTAATTAATGTAGACATGAACATGATGCATTGGAGTTATACAGAACATATAAGACTTTACATTGCTTTATACTGAGCACAAATTAGTATTGAACTTGAAAAAGGAAAAGGTCCTGGTGAATAGAGATTATTTGACAGAATGGCAAATACTGTAGTTTAATGTGATTCTAGGGTTTGCTTTTCAAGTCACAGTAGATCTGTTGATATGCATAATTAGATCAGTTTGATATGGCATTTGGAGGATTAGTGGCATGTACTATTATATACATTTGTTAGATGAGTTACCTTCCTTGAGACTTAATCTCATTGCTGTTTAATTCTGTCCCTGGGCTGGGCACAATGCCTCATACCTGTAATCCTATCACTCTGGGATGCCAAGGTAGGTAGATTGCTTGAGTTCAGGATTTTAAGACCAGTCTGAGCAAGAGTAAGACCCTGTCTCTAAAAAATAGTCAGGTGTGGTAGCAGGTGCCTATAGTCCCAGATACTTGGGAGGCTGAGGCAAGAGGATCTCTTCTGCCCAAGAGTTTGAGGTTTCTGTGAAGTGTGATGCTATGGTACTCTACCGAGGGTGACATAATGAAACTCTTATCTCCAAAAAAATAAAAACCAAATAAATCCATGTCCTGCTCTTTTATGAACTTCCTTTTCTACTCGAGTAACTAATTTCCTGAGCATAGTTTACGCAGTCGTCCCAAACTTTTTTGGCACCAGGGACAGATTTCATGGAAGACAGTTTTTCCATAACTAGTGGGCAGGGAGGCTGGTTTTGGGATCCATCAATTCAGTGTAATTACATCTTCACCTCAGATTATCAGGTATTAGATTCTCATAAGGAGCATGCAACTTAGATCCCTTGCAGGCACAGTTTACAGTAGGGTTCACACTCCTATGAAAATCTAATGCCCCTGCTTACCTGACAGGAGGTAGATAGCTCACGTGGTGATGTTAGCCATAGGGAGTGGCTGTAAATACTGCTCTTGCTTCACTTGCTCACCCTCCCCTTATCTGCTGTTGGGTAGAGGTATGGGATGAGGTTGAGGATGACTGGTCTATAGTACCTTGTTATGCATGGCCCTGAGTTCATTTCTACCTGATTCCATCGTTGAATTGCTTTTAAACATAGTAAGGGTCATAGAATGCAACTGAAGGTTATTCTTTTTTATTTAAAAACATATTTATTTAATAGATGATGATATTTTCCCCTACATTCTTTTGAGTTTCTTGTATGAGGTTGGCCTTCAGATGTGATCTGATTTGTCACATCCTTTTGCAGTTCCCATATTTGATGTTTGTAGTAACTCTTCATGAGAGGTAATGTGAACTATATAGACAAAGAAGGTGAGGCTTGTGAATTACTTGCTCAGAAACATAGATAAGTGAAGTAGTAGGAGTTTGAGCTTTTTATTTAACTTAAATCAGATTGTACTTCATTGTCTTTGTACCAAAGAATAGTATAAAACTAAGATATTTTACAGTTAACTATGTGTTGAATAGTAGAAGGAAGGATTTTATTTCCTCTTGAGTTTTTGCCTTTTTAGGGAAAGAAGTTGACATCAATTTTCTGTGGGCAATACTTTTTCAGATGCTAGCATCTGAGACTTGTTTCATTTGGTTTAGGTTTCATTCTTTTTTCCTCCCACAATTTATGCTCTGGGTTTCTTTGGGAAATCAGTGCTGCTGTTTAGTGATATAATTATTCATCTGTTGTATCAAAATCCATTAGGATGTGAGAGCATATAAAAACTATTTAAAAATGTTTTCCACACAAGCTTATTCTAGAAGGTGTTCTGATTAAATTTTAGGATTGATCGGATCACAAGGTGTGTTTAATCTGTTCATTCTTTAGAAAGAATATCTGATTCTTGAGGTTGAACTGAAGATGAGAATGTGTGTGCCATTTCCATCTGTGCCAGGGTGCCCTGGGAGTGATTTTTAAGCTATTTTGGGATATGCTCTTCTTGGAAGCTCTTCTGGAAGCTTTCTATAGCTTTAAATAGAACTGCTACTACTTTGCGTAACCAGGAGGGGGAGGTTTGGGACACTTGGACCCCTGGCTCTCTTTCTTCCAGTCTCCCTCTTTATGCCTTTTAAAAATATGAAAACTTTAAGTAAAACAGAAGGAGGATCAGAGATGAGGAGAGGCCAGCATTCAAGGAATTATACCCTCCAGTTTTTTTCCCATTCCTCTGCTCCTCCTCTGCTTTTTTACCAAAAGTGAAGACCAATATCTTTTGTTTTAGTCAAAAGTTGGGAATCTTCATTATTATCTCTTGAGCTTTTCAATGCTCTGAAAATGTTTTAACTTTGAACCTATGAAAGAACACTTTGCTGAAAGTGGTTTGTAGCATTTCAGTTTCTCATTTGCCCTTTCACTGCTATGATTAAAACAAAACAAACACCCCCCAAAAAGTCTCAAAGTACCAAAGACATTACTTTAAATGGCCATGGACTTAATACATTTTGGGGAAGGAGTTTTGATATGTATCTAAATCTTAGGACTTTTTCTGTATATTATGGTGCAGAAACAATGTTGGATGTATAATTTTTCTCTTTTCTTTTTTTTTCAAGACAGAGCCTCAAGCTGTTGCCCTGGGTGGAGTGCTGTGGTATCATAGCTCACAGCAACCTTAAACTCTTGGACTTAAGCCATTCTCTTGCCTCAGCCTCCCAAGTAGCTGGGTTTATAGGCGTATAATTTTTCTTAAGTGAAGGCGGTATAAAAAGTGCAGCTAAGGCGGTGTCCATGGCTCAAAAGGGTAGGGCGCTGGTCCCATATGCCCGAGGTGTCGGGTTCAAACCCAGCCCTGGCTAAAAAAAAATGCAGCTAGAATATTATTTTTCATAACCTAAAAGCTTAAATCTAGTAGTGTTTGAAGGTGTTTTTTACTTATGTCTCTTCAAAGTGTTGAAAACATATTACTAATAAAGAGATTATATATAGGGTGGGGCCTGTGGCTCAGTGAGTAGGGCGCTGGCCCCATATACCAAACTGCAACAAAAATATAGCTGGGCATTGTGGCAGATACCTGTAGTCCCAGCTACTTGGGAGGCTGAGGCAAGAGAATCACCTAAGCCCAAGAGCTGCAGGTTGCTATGAGCTGTGATGCTACCGCACTCTACCGAGGGTGATAAAGTGACACTCTGTCTCTAAAAATAAAAAAAAGGGAGAGAGAAGAGATTTTATATATATAGTCAATTTGCATGCTAAATATTACTATTTTGGCTAAAAGTAAATATAAGCTGTATTATTTCTTCACATGATGTGCCCTTTCTGCTTTGAAAATAATCCTGCTTTAATGGTTTTAAAGATGAGCATCACATGGTTTATTCCCTTCTCTTTTTTTATTTTTTTAGATGGAGTTTCGCTCTGTTGCCTAAGCTAGAGTGAAACCTCAACAACCGCAAACTTCTGGGCTCAAGCATTCCTCTTGCTTCAACCTCCCAAGTAGCTAGGAATACAGGTGCCCGTCACAAATGTTTGGCTAGTTTTTTCACCCTTATTTTTAGTAGAGATGGGGTCTCTCTCTTGCTCAGGCTGGTCTCCAACTCCTAAGTTCAAGGGATCCTCCCATCTCAGCTTCCCAGAGTGCTAGGATTACAGGCGTGAGCCATTCCTAGCTCCTTTCTTTTTCAACAAGTACTTATTGAACACCCACTGTGGTGCCAGACACTTTTAAAAGCTGAGGATACAGTAGTAAATAAAACAGACTGCAGTCTATCTTCTGGAGTTTCTATTCCAAACAATACAAGCAAGCTGTGTGATGTGCTAGTAGTAGTACAGTGGGGATGAAGTAGAGGTGTGGGGATAGGGAGTCTGTGGAGCAGAGTAAAATGGAATTTGCATTGCCAGTTATGGAGGCTTCACTGAGAAAACGAGTTTGAATGCAGATCTTAGCAGATGAGGGACCAGACCATATAGAAATTAGAAGATGGCTTGACACCCATAGCTCAATGGTTAGGGTGCTGGCCACATGCACCAGCACTGGTACCCGGCCAGGGCCTGCTAAAACAACAACTGCAACAAAAAAATAGCTGGGCCTTGTGGCAGGTGCCTATAGTCCCAGCTACTAGAAGGCTGAGGCAAGAGAATTGCCACTTAAGCCCAAGAGTTTGAGGTTGCTGTGAGCGCTGACGCCATGGCACTCCACCAAGGGCAACAGTGAGACTGTCTCAGAAAAAAACAAACAAACAAAAAAAACAAAACAAAAAACCTATAGTAAAAAAAAACAATCAGTTGCATTAACCTGATTTCATTACAATATATTTGTAGCCAGAATGTATGATACCTCATAAATATATGTTGCAGTTGCATTCAGCTGGATATAATTATTTAAACTGCCTTTTTAAAAAATTCCATTTTACAAGCTAAATAAAAACCCATTGGGAGGGTGGTGCCTGGGGCTCAGAGGAGTAGGGCACCCGCCCCCTGTGTGGAGGTGGTGGGTTCAAACCCAGCCCTGGCCAAAAAAAAAACCAACAAAACATTGGGAGATTGGGGAAGTTCTATCATACCTAATTCTAAGAGATGAACTTTCTGATTTTAATTTTGGTGTCTTGCAAAATGACATTTATTTCACAAAACGTGCTTGTTTTTCTGTTGTAGGAAACCCAGCGTTTGCTGGCGGAACCAGTTCCTGGCATTAAAGCAGAACCAGATGAGAGCAACGCCCGTTATTTTCATGTGGTTATTGCTGGCCCCCAGGATTCCCCCTTTGAGGGAGGGACTTTTAAACTCAAACTTCCAGAAGAACACCCAATGGCACCTCCTAAAGTACGTTTCATGACCAAAATTTATCATCCTAATGTAGACAAGTTGGGAAGAAAATGTTTAGGTATTTTGAAAGATAAATGGTCCCCATTACTGCAGATCCACACAGTTCTGCTATGGATGCAGGCTTTGTTAAGTGCTCCCAGTCCAGATAATCCATTAGCCAATGACGTAGCGGAGCAGTGGAAGACCGAGGAAGCCCAAGCCATAGAAACAGCTAGAGCATGGACTAGGCTATCTGCCATGAATAATATTTAAATCAGTCCGATCATCAAGTGTGCATCACCCCTCCTGTTCTGCCAAGATTCTTCCTTTTTTGTTTGCATTTAAAGGACACAGTCTTAGAAACGTTACAGAATAAAAGCCCAGACATCTTCAGTCCTTTGGTGATTAAATGTACATTAGTAAATCTATGTCTTGTCCTGAGTCACTGTTGTAAAGCATGAGCAGAGGCTAGAAGTATCATCTGGATTGTCACGAAACGTTTAAAAGCAGTGGCCCCTCTCTGCTTTTATTCGTTTCCCCCATCATGGTTGAAGTATAAAGCACTGCGAATGAAGGTAGTTGTCAGGGTTAGCTGCAGGGGTGTGGGTGTTTTTACTTTATTTTACCTTTTATTTTTGTGGGGGGGGGGGAGTTTTATTTTAATTTTATGGGTTCCTTTCCCCGTTTTTATGGTGATCTAATTGCCGCTAACCAATTCTTTAGCATATCCTCTCTAGCCAGTCTAACTTTATTTAGACATTGTAGATGGACGAGCTTGATTGAACCAAAATGGGAACATGAAACAAACATCACAGTCCTCACTAGTAATATTGTGACTTTGCTGTCAAGTGTAGATTTCCCCCCCCTTCAAAAAAATGCTTGTGACCATTTTGTATGGCTTGTCTGGAAACTTCTGTAAATCTTACGTTTTAGTAAAATATTTTTTGTTATTCTAAAAAAAAAAAAAAACACAGGAATGCAGAGTAGAGGTCTTTGAACTATGTATTTTGTTTCTTTTTGGTACATATGCCTAGCAGTGGTATTGCTGGGTGAAATGATGCTTCTATTTTTAGTTTTCTGAGGAACTTACATACTACTCTTTATAATGGTTGTGAGAATTTGCACTCCTGCTAAGTGTGTGAGGCTTGCTCTTTATCCACGTCCTTACCAGCATTTGGGGTGATATGATAGACTGTTGTAGTTTTGATTTGCATTTCTCTGATCATTAGTGATGTTTGAACAGTTTTTCATGCACTTGTTTGCCATTCTTATGTCATTTTTTGAGAAATGCATATTCATACCTTTTGCCCCCTTTTAAGGTTAATTATTTGATTTTTTCCTATTGAGTTGTTTGAGCTCTTTATTCATTTTGGCTATTAATCCCTTGTCAGATGGGTAGTTAGCAAATATTTTCTTCCATTCTGTGGATTGTCTCTTTGCTTAATTGTTTCCTTTATTGTGCAGAATCTTTTTATTTTCTTGTAATCTCATTTGTCCAATTTTGCTTTCATTGCCTATACTTTTGAAGGATTATTCCAGAAATTTTTGCTCAGACCAATGCTTTAGATCATTTCCCCAATGTTTTCCTTTAGGAGTTTTGTAGTTTCAGATCTTAGATTTAAGTCTTCAATCCATTTTGACTTGATTTTTGTATATGGTGAGAGACAGGGATCTCGTTTCATTCTTCTGCATATGGATATCCAGAATTCCCAGCAAAATTTGTTGACGAGACTATCCTTTCTCCAATGTATGTTCTTGGCATCTTTGTCAAAAACGAGTTCACTATGGATGTGTAGATTTATTTCTGGATTCTCTATTCTGTTCTGTGGGTCTGTAGCATGATTTGAAATCAGGTAATGTGATTTCTCCAGTTTGCTCAAGATGGATGTGGCTATTCTGAGTCTTTTGTGGTTTCACATAAATTTTAGGCTTGTTTTTTTCTATTTCTGTGAAAAACATTATAGGTATTCTGATGGAAATTGCATTGAGCCTGTAGATTTTGGGGGGGGTGCTATGGACATTTTAACAATATTGATTCTTCCAATCCATGTGTATGAACTAACTTTCCAATTTTTGTGTTCTCTTGAATTTCTCTCATCAGTATTTTATAGTTTTATTGTAAATTTCTTTCACTTATTTGATTAACTTTATTTACAGGTATTTTATTTTATTTGTAGCTATTATAAACATAATTATTGTCTTGGTTTCTGTTTTCAGATTGTTTAGTGTTGGCATATAGAAATACTAGTAATTTTTGTATGTTGGTTTTATATCCTGCAACTTTACAGAGGTAGTTTATAAGTTCTAATAGTATTTTTGTGTCAAGTTTTCACATTTTTTTTTCTAGATATAAGATCATGTCATCTGCAAACAAGGATAATTTGTTTTCTTCCTTTTCAACTTAGATGACTTTTCTTTCTTTTTCTTCTTGTCTTATTGTTTTAGCTAAAATTTTTAATGGTATGTTAAATAACAGTGGTGAAAGTATGTATCCTTGTTTTGTTCCAGAGATTAAAGGATTTCAGTGTTTTCCCTATATGGTGTGGTATTAGCTGTGGTCTGTCATATATGGCTTCTATTGTGCTGAGGTATGCTCCTTCTATTTTCAGTTTTGGAGTTTTTATCAAGAAGGGATGCTGAATTTTATTGAATGTTTTTTAAGCATCAGTTGAAATGATCGTATATTTTTTGTGATTCTTTGGCATGATATGTCATATTCATTTATTTGTGTATGTTGAACCAGTCTTGCATCCCTATGATGAATGTCTTTTTAATATATTATTGAGTTTGGTTTGCTATATTTTGTTAAGCATTTTTGCACCTGTGTTTATTAAAGATTTTGTCCTGTAGTTTTCTTTTGTGTGTGTGTATTTGTCTGGTTTTGGTATCAGAGTAATCCTGGCCTCATAGGATGAGTTTGAGAGTATTCTCTGCCTCTCTATTTTTTTGAGTAGTTTGAATAAAATTTATATTATTTCCTTAAACTTTTGGTAGAATTCAGTCAAGACACCATTGATTCCTGAGCTTTTCTTTAATGTGAAAGTTTTAATTGCTGCTTCTTTCTCCTTACTTGTTATTTTTCTATTCAGGTTTTGGATTTCTTCATGGTTCAATCCTCGTGAATTGGATATGTCCAGGAATGTATCTATTTCTTCTAGGGTTCCAATTTACGGGCATATGGTTGCTCATAATAGTCTATAATTACCCTCTGAACTTCTGTGGTATCAGTCATAATGTCTCTATTTTCATTTTTGATTTTATTAATTTATGTCTTTATTTTTTTCTTAGTGTGGCTAAAGATTTGTCAATTTGGTTTATCTTTCTAAAAACAAACTTTTTGTTTTGTTGATATATAGTATGGTTTTTCTTTTTTTTATGATTTTTCTGATTTCAATGTCATTTATTTCTGTTCTGATCTTTATTATTTATTTTTGTCTACTAATTTCATGTTTGGTTTGGAAGGTGTGTTCTGCAGCTGTGGGATGAAAGGTTCTATAAGTACCTATTAGGTCTATTTTTTCTATAAGACAGATTGAATTCAGTGTTCTTTGTTGATTTTCTTTCTGGGTAATCTGTCCCATGATTAAAGTAGGACTGTTGAGATTTCCACTTGCTATTACATTGGGTCTGTTTCTCTTTTTAGTTTTAACAGTATTTGCTTTATATGTGTGTATCTTGATGCTCCAGTGTTGGGTGCATATATTTAGAATTGTTGCATCTTCTTGGTGAATTGACCCTTTATCATTATATATGTCTCTTTTTATAGTTTTTATCTTGAAATCTATTCTATCTGATAGAAATATATTAACTCCTATTCAGGTTTGATTTCTATTTGCATGCAATATCATTTTCCATTCCTTTATTTTTAGTTTATATGTACCTTTACATGTGAAGTGAGTTTCTCAAAGACAGCATATATTTGGCTCCTGTTTTGTTTTTAGTGCATTCTACCATTCCTGGGTTTTGATTTGAAAGTTCATAGTCTATTTATATTCAGTATTATTATTGGTAAGTAGGGACTTACTACTCCCTTTTAAAAATTTGTTTTCTGGTCCTTTCTTTTTTCTTTCCTTCTTGACTTCCCAATGCATTTTAAATGTATGATTTCAAATAATTCAATAAAACAAAGAGAAAAGAAATTTTAAAAAATGCTCAGAAAGCAAGATAAATTATTTTTGTATGTTTGCTTTGAAAGATTTTAGTCATGGCTCAGCGCCTGTGGCTCAAGAGGCTAAGGTGCCAGCCACATACACCTGAGCTGGTGGGTTGGAATCTAGCATTGGCTCACCAAACAACAATGACGTCTGCAGCCAAAAAAATAGCCAAGCATTGTGGTGGGCACCTGTAGTCCCACTATTTGGGAAGCAGAGGCAGGAGAATTGCTTGAGCCCAGGAGTTGGAGGTTGCTGTGAGCTGTGATGCCACTGCACTCTACCTGGGGTGAAGGCTTGAGGCTCTGTCTCAAAAGAAAAAAAAGAAAAAGAAAACAAAACAAAAATTTTAGTCATTACCTTTTCTTGTCAAATACTCAATAATTAAACTAGGAATTATAGCAAACTTCTAACTAAAATAAGTATAATCAAGTCCTGAGAGAAATAAATATGTTATCTGATAACTATTTCAAAGAGGTTGTGATTTATGTCTTGCTCTTCATTTTTTTGTGCTGTCTCATGTCTTAAGAAGCATCATCCTTTGACAAAATACAAATAAGAAAATCTAAAACTATTATAGCCTAGAGAAAATATTTGTTAATTATTTATTGCCCTAAGAGCTTGCATATGTCAACATTAAATAGGTAGTTATGTGAATTAACTCTCTTAATAAAAATATTTAAAATAAAAAGAACTAGTACTCAGTGACATTAAACTCAAATATTTAAAAAATGGTTACTAAAACAATAAAGAATATTTGAAATATATTTTAAAACATTTTGGTTGTGATCTGTTGTAATATAATGTACACAATGCATTTGTTGTATAATTATCTCTATGATGGTAAGTAACTCGTAAAATGTTTCTGGGTTTTTTCCCTACAAAATGAGGGTGTTCGGTGTAGAGACTCCATAAATTTTAGATGTTATCTTTAACATATAAAATTCTTTCCTGTACAAAAGGAGACATAAATATCAGCTAACATGTGCAAAAATAGACTGTTTTATGGCCATTTCATTTTTTTAACTAGAAATTAGAATATAAAGAAGGCATATGAGGCTTTGTATAGTTTTCTCAGATTACTATTATTTTAACAGGTAAATCTTAAGTTTTCTTAGACTCTAATTACATTAAATATTACTCCTTATGGAAATTTTGAATTCCTGTCATCTTAGTAAGTGTCCAGACAATTAAACTCCTTTGACTTAGGAACAAGAACAAAAATTGGAAGCCTTGAATAAATTGATTATTTATTTTCACCATTCCACACTAGTTAATAACTAATTTATAAAATTCTTTTTAAAAAGCTTCATTGAGCTATAATTGATATACAAAGAACTACACATATTTAATGGGTACAATATGATGAGTTTGGATATATGCAAACAACCATGATGCCATAACTATAATCAAGGTAGATATAAAAGTTTCCTTATGCCCATTTGTTTTTTTCTTGTTTGTTTGTTTTATTTTGTTTTGGTAGTAAGAATATTTAAGATATAAGATCTACCATCTCAAATGTTTTTTAGGGGCACAATACTATTATATTGCTAACTATAAGCACTGTGTTGTGTGGCGGATCTCTAGAAGTCACTCATCTAGCATCACAGAAACCTTATACTGGTTGAATGTACACACCCCTATTATGAAACTAATTAATACCTTTTATATGTAAGCTATAACCAAATCGCCTAAGGATGTGGGGAGGGGAGAGGGAGAAGGGAGGAGGGGAATGGGTGGAAGGAGGGGGATTGGAGGGACCATTTCTGAGGTTTATCTTACAGGAGTACAAGTGAATCTCTCTAAGAGTAGAATGAGAACGTTTTAAAACAATAACT
>CAUYQV010097799.1:0-41628 GCA_963574575.1 Galagoides demidoff
TGGTCCCAGCTACTTGGGAGGCTGAGGCAGGAGACTCGCTTGAGCCCAGGAGTTGGAGGTTGCTATGAGCTGTGATGCCATGGCACTCTACCCAGGGGGATAGCTTGAGGCTCCGTCTCAAAAAAAAAAAAAAAAAAAGTATATGTGTGTGTGTGTGTGTGTGTGTGTGTAAATGCTTAGACACAGCTACAAAAATTTTCCAAATATCCCCGGTCTTCGATCTAACACCTCTCTCTACCTCACTGAAAAGCCTGCTGCTCTCCCATGTGGTATCTGACCAAGGCCCAGCACACCTGGGAATCTGCATCCCACTCACCATCACCCCCAGCCCAGCTCTCAGCAGCTCATCACCCAAGATGGCAATCATATCAATCAGTGCTCCCTGTGGACTCTGGAGCCTCTCAATGATGGCCTGGTGTGTGAGTGCTGGTAGTACAGCACCTTGGATTAGCCATCATGGCACGAGGGAGTGTCTTAGGGAAAGGGTAAGAGATAGATGGTCCCCTCATCTGACCCTCAGGCCTTGGACTAGCAGCTATTCTGTGCCAGACACTGGCAGTGCCTGACACCACATGCATTAGATTGTGCTCCCGGGGGACATGGGACCGCTTGAGCCCCTTCACTCTTGAAGTGCAACACACACAGTAGCATGCATGTCACTGTTGGTTGAGTAGAGTGAATTTCACTGTGCTAGCCACTTGGGAGATTCAGTTGTGTTGTCATCCCATTTCACATGTCAGGAAACTGTGATTGAGTAATTTGCCTGAGGCAATCGGCTCAGGTTCACCCAGCTAGAGAATAGCAGAGGTAACAGTCTGAACTGCACTTGTTCACGCCACCTCCTTCTGGGTTCATGGAACATGGAGAAAGTTTCTTGGTCCCAAGAGAATTCTGAAGAGTATTTGGAAATGGCAGTGGCATTGCCCTCCCTTACTGGAAAATTGATGGGGTCAAGGATGGCTTCACCTGCTGTGCTTATTCCCAGTCATCCCTCACAGGGGTGGCTCTGGAGGGCTGCCTTCCCCTTCCACAGCCTCTGCTGTTTTCCAATCCAGAGCTTTTACATTCCAGATGATGTTTGTTCCCTCACTGCCCCTCTCTCACGCATGCCAGCCTGACCAGGCAGCTTTGTTGCAGGAAATTCTGCTATTTCAAAACTGCTGTGCATGGGCACACCCTCCTCGGAGCCCTCCCTGACTGCAACCACAGCAGGCGATTCCTTGCACAGATCCCGGGACAGTGCTGCACAAACACTCAGCCCCTATGGACCTGTGACCTCCTCAGGGCCAGGAACCAAGAGAGAACCATCTCACTGCTCCAAATGTTGATCCTGTGCCCAGCACCCAGGCTGTGGTTAACGGGTGAGTCAAAGGGTCAGTGATGGCAAAACCATCTCCCTGTCTTGACCAAGGGACCAATTGCAGCAGCGCTTTCCTGCTTTGCACAGCAGCACCAAGCAAATGTGTCCACAGTCCCAACATCACCAGAACAGGTGGCTGACTGGACACCATTGCTAATTCTGGAGGTCGGGGCTGAGGAGAAAAGTCCTTACAGTTGGGGTGGGTGGACCAGCGAACCCTGGCTTGGGACTTCATAGATCTTTTCACTAATCCTCCCCCAGCCTACGGAGGGAAGAGGTGCCAATAGTGGTTTCATGTGTTCCCAGAGTAATTGTGACTCAGAGCGGTTAAGGAAGCCCTGTGTGTGCCTTCCAGAGCTCTTTAGTCCAACCCTTGGAAGCCATTCACTTCTCTCTTAGCTATTTAAAAATACAGCCCAGGAGAAAATCCACTAATCTTCCCCCAAAAAACAAAATAAAAACTTTCATTTTTTTTCTTTAAACTTTCATCTTTAATGAAAGAAACAAAATAGGTCCCTCCATCACCTCTGCCTTGCTCAGGGAAACCAGGAGCTACCAGAAAAGGGGACAAAGATGACGATGTCTCCCACCTACATCCTGCAGACTGTCAGGTGCAGCCTCCAAGAGGGCACCCAGGCTGTCAGCAGCACTACCCGAGCCAGCCCAGCCTGGCACAGTGCCCCTGGGCGGGAGCTGACAGGAGCCGTGGGTTTGCTGTGAGGCAACTCCCTGCTCCTCAGCCACGGAAGTACCCAGGCCTACAGCAGTACCAGGCAGGACCTGACTCCTCTATCACTCAAAGTGCAAGTTACAATGACTAGGCATCTTTTCTTTATGCACAAGGAAGCAGGCCTGGAAGGACTTGGCTGGCCTTGACACTGGGGCTTGCCTCTCAGGAGTGCCAGGCCTTTCCAGCCCCAGGTCTTCTGGGTGACTCAGAGGGTCAACAATCCAGTCTGTTCTTAGGATTGGCCAAGGACAGGCAGGGTCCTAGCTGCAGCAGCAACCAGGAAAAAAGGCCTATCTCCTAGAAACTCAGCACTGGCAACATGAAATCACAAGTACTGTTTGTTACAGTATAGAAGCAGAATTGTTGTAAATGACCAAAAAGGACAGTGGTCGACCTTCCTCTGTGCCAAGAGGAATCTAAGGGTAGAAAGGAGCATGGTCTGGTGTGGGGAAAGGTTCAAGATGTACAATGATGTAAATAAGCCATACCTGCAGTATTTAAAATATTTATGGACATGAGTAGAAAGAGAAAAATAGGACTTTAAGGAAATAGTGAAAATGCTTCAGTGGTGATCTCTGGATCTCTGGGTTGCACAGCAGGGTTTTTTTGTTTGTTTGTTTGTTTGTTTTTAGGCAGAGTCTCACTCTGTTGCCCAGGTTAGAGTTCCATGGTATCAGCCCAGCTCATAACCATCTCCTCCAACTCCTGGGCTCAAGTGATCCTCCTGCCTCAGCCTCTCGAGTAGCTAGGACTACAGGCACATGCCAGAACACTCAGCTAATTTTTCTAATTTAAATTTTTATTTTATTTATTTATTTATTTATTGAAGCACAGTCTTCAGCTGTTGCCCTGGGTAGAGTGCCATGGTGTCACAGCTCACAGCAACCTCCAACTCTTGAGACTATCTCGAAAAAAAAAGAAAAAACACATGGGTTGTTTTTTCCCCTCTACCCCTTAATACCAGAAATCACTGAATTGTACAATTTAACAGGGTGAATTTCAGGGTGTGTTCATTGTATCTCAATAAAGCTATGATGTTTTATAAGGCAATGAATAGAAAAGGAAAGAAAAAAGAAAGCCAAGTATCTGCATGAGCTGGCTCCCAGCAAAGTCAAGCAGCTGGATTCTCTTCTTTCTCTGGGTTCTCTCTCCTTATTCTTGTCTCCCTCTCATGAGAGTTTACAGGTGTCCTGGAGAACAAGATCTGGGAAAGTCATCTCAGAATTCCCTCTTCTTATGGCCATGGGGAGGTCCAATACACTTCCACCCCCTACATACAATTGCCCAGGAAAGCCCATGACCTGAAAATGTTAGCAATCTTCTAGCCCCACTAGAAGTTGGGTTTGCTTTTTCCATACAGAGAATGCCTTCCCCCTGCGCCCACCCAGGGCTCTGACCTGCCACACAGGGTCTGGCACAAAAGGAGAACTCAACCTCTGTGTGTTGTGACAATAAGCCCATTTTACAGATGTGTGGAAGCTGAGGCTTAAAAGAAGGGCAGGGTTCTGTCCAAAGCTGTACAGGTTTTGGTTTGCCTCCCTGCTCTCTCTCTACAAGCCCACAATGGGACGTTGCTAAAGAGAGGCAAAGGTGACTGAGGGGCAGAACCAGACTTTCTGAAGAGCTCCTTGCCAAATATGTATCCAGAGCTCTGACAGTGTTGCCACCCTGTGACCCAGTAGTTTCCTGTTTGGAGTTTTCCTGGTTCAGGAGGGAACCCACCAGGTAACGGATGGTTAGTAAATGAGAACATAGCCCTATCATGAGACAATACACAGGTAGTAAAAACAGTGTCTTTGAGACTTTTTGAAATGCTAATGGGAAAAGTGTAAGAGAAAGTGGTATATTTTATATAATCCTGACAATGTGTTTTTTTAATAAAAAGAATTCATAATAGCAAACATTGAAAAATGACTGTTTTCGGCCTTGCCTGACAACCTGTATCCCCACTCCCATTATACAGATCCTCTATAGCTCTCCTTACCTAAGATCTTGTTTCCTTTTCTTTTGAGACAAGGCCTCACTCTGTCACCCAAGCTGTAGTGCAGTGACCCCTGACCCAATTATGGCTTATTGCAATGTCAAATTACTGTGCTTAAGTGATCATCCTGCCTCAACCTCCCAAGTAGCTGGGACTGCAGGTGCATGCCACCACGTCTGGCTAACTTTTCTAGTTTTTGTAGAGACAGTGTCTTGTATGTTGCTCAGCTGGTTCAAAGGAAACCCATCAGGTAACGGATGGTTAGTAAATGTTACCCAATAATGAGACAATGCACAGCTAGTAAAAACAATGCCTTTAAGACATTTTGAAATGCTAATGGGAAAAGTTTTCTTTTCTTTTAAGACAGGGCTTCACTCTTTCACCCAAGCTGTAGTGCAATGACCCTGACCCAGTCATAGTTTATTGTAACGTCAAACTCCTGTGCTCAACTGATCATTCTGCCTCAGCCTCCCAAGTAGCTGGGACTGCAGGTGCATGCCACCACATCTGGCTAATTTTTCTAGTTTTGTAGAGACAGTGTGTTGCTATGTTGCTCAGCTGGTCTCAGACTCCTAGCCTTAAGCGATCTTTCTGCCTCAGACTCCAGCAAAAGTGCTAGGATTACAGGTGTAAACCATTGCACCAGCCTTAAAAGTGTTTATTTTATTTTATTTTATTTTATTTGAGACGGAGCCTCAAGCTATCCCCCTGGGTAGAGTGCCATGGCATCACAGCTCATAGCAACCTCCAACTCCTGGGCTCAAGTGAGTCTCCTGCCTCTGCCTCCCAAGTAGCTGGGACCACAGGCGCCCGCCACAACGCCTGACCATTTTTTTGGTTGCAGCCATCATTGTTGTTTGGTGGGCCCGGGCTGGGGATTCGAACCCGCCACCTTAGGTGTACGTGGCTGGCGCCTTAGCCGATTGAGCCACAGGCGCCGAGCCTGTACTACAGTATTTTAAAAATTAAATACTAAAATTCCTTTATACAATAAAAAAGTACCTAAACATAAATAAATAAAATTTAAATTAAAAAATTGCAGTGAATGATTTTTTTTCCTTGATAGTTTGGGCCAAAAATGTAGGTGTACATTTTACATCAGAGTGCTTTGTCACAGCAAAATATTTCTAGCTTTATTCTGAAAGCTACTCTTTTCTGATATTATTATAGCCATTGTAGCTTTTTTTGATTAATGTTTTTATTATGTTTTCTTTTTTAATATTTGTGTCTTTATAGACTTGGCATCTTAAAGTCAGTATGCAGTTGGATCTTAGTTTTTCTTTAAATCTGACAATCTCTTCCTTTATTTATTGATTTAATGTGATTACTGATATGATTGCTTTTAAGTTTATCTTCATCAGATTAGGAGAAAATGTTGGCATTTCTCCATATGTTCTTGTGTTCTTTCCCCTTCCTCTCACTCTACTCTGAGAGTAGTTACATGTGAGTTAAACGTCTTAATCTTGTGGCAGAGTTCATAAGTGCCTTATTTTTCGTGTGTGCGGGGACACACACGCATTTTGAGTAGCTACCTTCAGGCTCATTGATCTTTTATTTTATAGTGTTTAATCTGCTATTTATATCCTTTGGTATATTTTTCATCTTAAGAAGTGTGTGTTTTTAATGTTTTGATGTTTTGTCTGGGTCTTTTTTTCTTGCATCTTCTATTTCTCTCCGCATCAAGTTCATGTTTTTGCTCTACCTTGAATAAGTAGAATATTTCTATTACCTATGTTAACATCCTTGTCTGCTAATCTCATCCTCTTTGTGATTTCTAGGTCTGCTTCTATTGACTGATTTTTTTTTTTTTTTTTATGTAGAGGGGTTACATATTAATGCATTTTTTAAATACCTGGCAATTTGTGGTATTACAATAAATATTGTCAGATTTTTTTGAGAGGAGAGGAAATACAGTTTGTTACCTATTAGTTTGAGCCTTGAAAGACTTTCTTTTAAGCATTGTTAGGGTATATAAGAGTAGATTTTAATGTTAGGGTAATTGAACTCCACTTCAAAGATACTGCCTTATGTCCCATGTATTGAGAGGTCTTTATGCCTTATTTATTGAGAAGATGAACTACTGCTTGTTCTTTGTGAGCTTTGAGAGTTGTTTGATCTGTTGGTTTCCAGGTTCTTTTCTTGGTCTTGAGTACTCACTCATTCTTGTGGGCTTAATACCAAGGCAGAAGTTTAGGACATCACTCTGCGGATATCCAGAGCAGAGGTGGACAACTTGTAGCCCACAGGCCATTAACTAGACTTTATCAAAATTGAGGATTAAGGATTTTTCTCTCTGTATTCATGAGAATTTTTGATCTGTAACACTTTTCTTTGTCTGCAGATGTGTTTGTGTTTCACCATAATTGCTAGTAATGTTAGTGATGGCTTCACTTTGGCCTCACTTAAGTGGGGTCTTACACCATATTTTTGAAAGTGTGTGAAATTAGTGTTATTTCTTTCTTATATGTCTAATAGGATTGTCTAGTGACATCATCTGGGACTCAAATTTGCTTTTATGTAGATCTTTGATAAACTCACTTTTTAAGATGGATATAGGGTACTCAAGTCTTCTATGTCCTTTTTTTTGTATGTTGTGTTTTTCCAGGAATTGGACAATTTCATCTAAGGTATCATATTTGTTGATAACGTTTTTAATAATATTTTCTCCAAATTCTTTTAAGGCCTATAAGAGTTACAGTGATAATACTTTTAACATGATTAGTCTAGCTAGATGTTGTTGATCTAGTTTAGCACACTAATTTTTTCTTTAATATTTATTGAAGTATAATTTACATATAATAATACTTGGCTGTGTTAACTATACAATGTAATGATTTTTAGTGATAAAGAGCTGTGCAGCCATAGTCCATGTCTAGAACATTTTATCAGCCCAAAAGACTCCTTGTGATACTTGTTAGTTAATTCTTGCTTTTATTCCAAGCCTGAGGAAACCATTGTACCTGCTTTGTCTCTGTATAGATTAGTCTTTTGACATTTTCTTTAAATGGAATCATGGAATATGTAGTCTTTTGATTGGGTTTCTAATTTTTTTGATTTTCTGTTTTACTATGGATAATTTAGAAGTTGTTGTTGATTTCTAATGTAATTCTGTTGGAGAGTATAATTTGTATGGTCCAAATCTTTTTTTTTTTTTTTTTGATACTGAATTTCACTGTTGTTTGTAAGCACCCACCACAAACACCCTCCTGTGTTTGTAAGCACCCACCACAATGCCCCAGTAATTTTTCTATTTTTAGTAGAGACAGGGTCTTGCTTTTACCCATACAGATTTCAAACTCCTGAGCTCAAGCCATTCTCCTGCCTTGGCCTCCCAAAGTCCTGGGATTATGGGCATGAGGCACCGTGCCCAGCCATCCCAATCTTTTGAAATTTATTATTACTTATTTTATGACCCAATTTGTGTTTTATTGTGGAGAATGTTCCATGAGTATTTGAAATGTATTCTGCTGTTCTCTGATAGAGTGTTAAATGTTACCTTGTATTTATTGATGGTGGTGTTGAAAGGTCCTTATGCCTTTACGGATTTTCTGTCTAGTTTGTCTATCCATTATTGAGAATGGTGTATTAAAATCTCTAAATATTATTTTGTTGAGTTGTCTGTACTTCTCTCACTTTTGTCCAGTGTTGCTTCATATATTTTGAGACTCCTTTATTAGCTGTTTGAATATTTATAATTGTTATATCTTCATGATGAATTGACCCTTTTATAGTATGAAATGTGCTTTCTTTGGTCTCTAGTAAAAGTTTTTGTCATAAAGACTCTTTTGTAATTTTAGTATAACTGCTGCAGCTTTCTTATGGTTTTTGTTTGCATGTTTTATCTTGCTCTGCACTTTTGCTTTTAACCTGTTTTCTGTCTTTGACTCTAATGTGTGCTTTCGTTAGACTTTTCATTAGATTGTTTAACTTATTTGCATTTAATGTAACTAATGATATGGTTTGATTTATATTATTTATTTTACTGTTTGTTTTCTGTATTCCTCTTCATCTTTTTTCTTTCCATCTTATTTATTGCCTCCTTTTGTGTTAAGTATACTTTTTTTTGTAGCACACAATTGAATTTGTTTATTTTTTAATTTTTGCCATGTATACTTTGAATTTTTAGTGGCTGCTCTAAGGTTACAATATGCATCTTAGCTTATAATCTACTTCATATGAATACTAATTCAGAATGAGTAATGCCTAGAGTTTTTGATCCAGTATAGCTTCGTTTCTTCTCCTATCTTGTTATTGTTCTGTGTATTATGCATTATAAGTTGTAAAATGAACCATATAGTTTTATTAATTTTTTTGCAGTTAAATTTTAAATCATTAAGAGAAATAAAGAAGAAAAATGTTTCATTCAGTCTTTTATATTTACACATGCAATTACTTTTTTATTGTGCATTGTTTCTTTATGAGAGTTTGAGTTACCACTTGATATCATTTCCTTTTAGCTTGAAGGGCTTCTTTAATATTTTTCACAGATTCTTCAATCATTGTTTATTTGAGAATGCCCTTATTTTGCCTCAGTTTTTAAGAATGGTTTATTTAGATAAAAAATTTTTGGTTTGGGGTCTGGATTTTTTCCCCAGCACTTTGGCTATACCTTCTGACCTGTATAGTTTCTGATGAGTGACCAGGTTAGTCTTATTGGGGTACCCTTGTAGGTAATGAATTATTTCTCTTTTTGTACTTTTAAGATTTTCTCTTTGTTTGTTTGTTTTTTTTTTTTGTCTTTGTATATTTTTATAGTCCATCAGGGCTTTAACTTTTAGAATTTTGTCACCCTAACTGGGCTTTAGTATAATCAGATAGTTTAGATTTTCATTGTGTCTTAAAAATAATTATAGCCTAAATTTATTTATTTTTTTATGTGATTGCCGTTTTCCTCAAGCTTTCAGAGCCATGTAATTCAGTAATGCCTCTTTGGGAAGGGCCTGTTTAAGCATCTTTGCTAGTGAGAAGTGGTAATACTATGTTAATTTTTTGTTTTATTTCATGTCATGGCATTATATTCCATTGCTTTGAGATTTTTCATTTGCCTGATGGGATACATTTCATACACATACACCCGTATATATTATTTTCTATCCATGTGTCAAATAATTACACATATATAAAAAAGAAGGCTTACAGTAATCAAAGGTGTTGAATTTTCTTGACTAGTGTATGATCTTAAATACAATAGTCTTTAAGACCAGGTAAAATATACCATATAGAGCATTTAGTATTTACATCAAGACATATATTTATCTCTTTAAGAGTTTATGTCTATGAATACTTAAATCTAGACTGTGTCATTGTCAAGTAATATCTGGAGCTAGAGTTCTCATCTGGGTATCTAGTTTTGCTGCCTTATTCTCTTTGAAGTGTTACTGTGAACAACAGGCAGGAAAGTAAAAGAAGGTGACTGAGCCTCCCCCGCTCCCCTCAAAAGGACAGAAACAGATGGTGGGAAATAAAATAATAAGAAATTTCTTCAAAATTATTTGTTTTGGATAGTTTCCTTGTAAGGCACATGGAAATACTTTAATATTTGAGAATTACCTACTTTTTACATGCTGGTTTGGAGAAACAGCAAATCATTCATGTAATAAAAACATAATTATAAATTATTTTTCTGGAATTTTATTTCTGGGGCTTCCTTTTTCATAAGTTTCTTCTTTCAGATCATATTTTGACAATACATGTGGAGGATTAGTAACAAATTTAAATGGAGTGGTATAATTAATGCCATAAATGACAGACATTTGTTCAAAACTTTTTGAGTATTTGTAGTCCTGTTGAATTATATTGTGCTCTAAAAATGAGTGTTTTAGACAACGGAAATAGTCTTTATAGTATTTACCTAAAGTCAATATAGTGAGGTGTTTTGAACTGCCTGTGATCTTAGATTTCTAATATATCTGTAATTATATTAATGAAATGTTAATACTGAAGAGCAGTTTGTAGCAGTGAATGACTTGCATGGACATGTGCAACGTGGTTATTTCTAACCTCCCATTTCACTGATATGATCACTAAGCATAGGAGGGGAATGGAAGTGAGAATACGAGACTTCAGGTTCTTAATTCAATTCTTTTTCATTTGTATCAGAGTGTCTGTTGTAGAATAGGAGAGAGTGACCAGTCAAGAATTTGATACAGGGGCGCGGGCTTACACCTGTAATGTTGGCACTGTGGGAAGCCCAGGTGAGTGGATTGCCTGAGCTCAGGAGTTTGAGACCAGCCTGAGCCAGAGCGAGACCTAGTCTCTAAAAACAGCTGGGCGTTGTGGTGGGTCCCTGTAGTCCCAGCTACTTGGGAGGCTGAGGCAAGAGGATCACTTTAGTCTAAGAGTTTGAGGTTGCTGTGAACTGTGATGCTACAGCACTCTACTGAGGGTGACAAATTGAGACTCTATCTCAAAAAAAAAAAAAAGACTTTGATACAGGAAGTAATGTTAGACTTTGAACCAACTATATTTTCTTTGGTAGGAGTGCCTACATTGTGGTTGTGTATACTTAGTTTCTTGAATGATGATTATTGGTTTTGATATGGCTCTATAAAATGGTCTTTTTATTTCTTTATTATTAATTTTAGTTCTGGAAATTAGATTCATAAATATAATTACTGCTTTCTGATGCAAGGTCTTTTGTCTTAAAAATGGTAAATAATGTTGCATCCTTTTTCATTGCTGTTACCAGTGCTGGCAAAATTCCCCTATGTTTGATTAAAGATACTTAGGCTATTTTTCTTACGTTCTCTACGTTATAGTAGTAACTTAACACTTTTTCAATAGGAGCATTTGAGTTGAGAATGAGGAGTAATGGAGCATAACTGTAGCCTCCTGTCATACTGTTTAATGGAGTAACCAAGAGACTTTTTTCTGGCCTTTATAATTTCTAGAAGATAGGCAGGTTAGCTGTGTGATGTAATAGGGCTTTTTGTATCAGACTGGATGGGGTTACGTTCTTGTTCTATGAGTTAATGCTTGGTATTTGGACAAATAACCTTATTCATTCTTAGAACATACCTTGTAATGTGTTATTTGTGAGAATAAAATAATACAATGAAATGCTCAGAGAAGATTCTTTGAACAATTTTCTTTTTTTTTTTTTTTTGAATTCAGGGAACTTTATTGATGTTACATGACAAGGTAGGGCTTCCTAGGCCCCTCCTGTTCTTTAGGGGGTCTGGGTGGAAACTGTGTTGAGGGGAGATTCTCAGTGAGATGGCAGGGGTACCCCAGCAGCTAAGGGCCTTTCTCTTCCTGTCGTGCTCTGGCTTGGGCTAGTGGTCTGGGGGTTCTTACTCCTTGGAGGCCATGTGGGCCATAAGATCCACCACCCTGTTGCTGTAGCCAAATTCATTATCATACCTGGCAATGAGTTTGACAAAGTGGTCATTGAGGGCAATGCCAGCCCCAGCATCAAAGGTGGAAGAATGGCTATCACTGTTGAAGTCAGAGGAGACGACTTGGTGCTCGGTGTAACCCAGGATGCCCTTGAGGGGGCCCTCTGATGCCTGCTTCACCACCTTCTTGATATCATCGTATTTGGCAGCCTTCTCCAGACGGCAGGTGAGATCCACGACTGACACGTTGGCAGTGGGGACACGGAAAGCCATGCCAGTAAGCTTCCCATTCAGCTCAGGGATGACCTTGCCCACAGCCTTGGTTGCAGCAGTTGAGGCAGGGATGATGTTCTGGAGAGCCCCACGACCATCACACCACAACTTCCCAGAGGGGCCATCCATAGTCTTCTGGGTGGCAGTGATGGCATGGACTGTGGTCATGAGTCCCTCCACAATGCCGAAGTTGTCATGGATGACCTTAGCCAAGGGGGCTAAGCAGTTGGTGGTGCAGGAGGCATTGCTGACAATGCTGAGGCTGTTTTCATACTTCTCATGGCTCACACCCATCACAAACATGGGAGCATCAGCAGAAGGGGCAGAGATGATGACCCTTTTGGCACCCCCCTGTAGGTGATCCCCAGCCTTCTCCATGGTGGTGAAGACACCAGTGGACTCCACAACATACTCAGCGCCTGCCTCACCCCATTTGATTTTGGTGGGATCTCGCTCCTGGAAGATGGTTATGGGATTTCCATTGATGACAAGCTTCCCGTTCTCAGCCTTGACTGCCATGGAATTTGCCATGGGTGGAATCATACTGGAACATGTAGACCATGTAGTTAAGGTCAATGAAGGGGTCATTGATGGCGACAATATCCACTTTGCCAGAGTTAAAAGCAGCCCTGCAGACCAGGTGCCCAATCCGACCAAAACCGTTTATTCCGACCTTCGGTTTCACCATGGTGCCTTGGGGATGCGACTGGTGCTGCACTAGAAGAAGCAGCTGTCTGACGAACGGGAAGACCAGAGAGCCAGGATGTTCTGTTCTTGCCCATAACAGACCTTGGGACAAGAAGCCTCTATACCAGTGGTTCTCAACCCACAGGAACTGTATTAAAGAGCTGCGGCATTAGGAAGGTTGAGAACACTGCTCTATACCCTCTAACCCACCCCTGAGATGCCTCTTTAAGAACTGAAAGACCCTTGGATTTGACAGCCTCCAGGAGTCTAAACTAATTTCTTTTTTTTAAAACTAATTTCTTTTGTAAAACAGTTTGGCCTCACTATCAGTTACCAAATGGGGAAGTCTGGTTCATAAATGGGAGTTTAAACTATAATACTATTGTACAACTAGATCTTGTTTCCTGACGTTAAACAGTAGGTTATAAACATGTTATGCTCCCTTTAACACAGCAGACCTGAAAACTTGAAACAAGAAGATGAGAAGTTTTTTGGTGAATCCTGGGAAATTTATAGAGAAATTTCAGCATCGGACTAACATTTTTAATTTGACTTGGAGGGATCTAATGATTTTACTGTCCTGTTGTTTTACTGCAGATAGAAAACAGAGCATAACAACAGCTGCACAACACAGGATGAATAGACAGCATGCCACTAATCAGAATATGGCTGAGGGAACAAATGCAGTTCTTACCCAAGACCCTGGGTGAAACTATCAAGCTAGTCAAGCAAGGAATGCTGCCAGAACAGCCAGGGATAACACAGACCTGCCTTATAGAGGGCATGAAGAAAATACAAATATCTGAGAAAACCCCATTAGCTGAGCTGACGCAGGGTAAGGATGAAAAGACAGCCTCCTTCAGGGAAAGAGTAGTAGAAGCAGGCCAAAAGATAAACCAATTTGGACCCTGAATCCACATAAGGGAAGACTATGCTTACTATCCATTTCTTTAATCTATCAGTTGCTGATACCTGCAGGAAATTCCAGCATAAGACACTGGGACCCCAGAGCAAATCAGATGAGCTACTACTAAGCCTAGCCCCCTTGGTGTCCAACAATCTCAATTGGAGGAAGCTGGTAAAGAATGCCAAAAGATTAAATTGTTAGGAGCTATTATTACAGCCAATACCCAAGGTCAAGTATAAGACTAGCAAGGAACACAACTGCCCTCTGAAGTCTGGCCAGACATGTTTCACCTGTGGAAAACTGGGTTATTCGAAAGAAAGTGTTGCCAGAAAAGGCCTAACACGTATGGCAGAGGAGGTGGGGTATTACATCGCCCTACCTGCTTCCAGTGTGGTGTCTGCCCCAGGACACCAAATCCATGAATGTTCCAAGAGAGTAGCCAAGGAGATGATAGCAAACGAATGCCCTCAGACTGATGGGGCTCAGACTCTTCAACCACTCCCATTATTAGAGTAAAACAAGAGGATCTTTGGGTCACAATGGACATCGCCAATAAGCTTGTCACATTTTTATTGAACATGGGAACAGCTTTTTCAGTTTTGAAAGCATGTTGCAGTCACCTGGGTCACCTGTCCTCCTCCTCTCACTTGGTTGTTGGCAACAATGGGCAACCCATTTGCAAGTATTTAATCTCTCCTCTGCATACTTGGGAAGGACTTTTGATTACTCACCAGTTTTTAATATTTCTGGAACACTAGCATACTTACTGGGGAGATTTTTTTTTTTTTAATCTAAGGTAGGAACTGTTTTAAAAGTTTTTAAACAAAACCCAAAAGATTTTGTCATGATAATTTTCATGTTATAAAAATCAAAGTGTAAATGATGTGCCACCAGAAATAGCCAATATAGATCCTGAAGTATGGGCAGGTGAGGTACCCACCAAGATAAGAAATGTGAAACCAGTAAAATTCAAGTTAGACCCAGGATGGGATACTCCAAGAAGGCACAGGAAATTGCCCCCAGGCAATTAGGAAATTAGCTCCAATTATATAACAACTAAGAAGTATTAGAATGCTAGTGGAGTGTTCTCTTTATAACACTCCAATCTTGACTGCACAAAAGCCAAATGGGAAATGGAGATTTGGTCCAAGACTTAATAAATGAAATAGTGGTATACCAACTAAAAGCCAAATGGGAAATGGAGATTGGTCCAAGACTTAATAAATGAAATAGTGGTATCTTTGCATCCAGTGATCCCCAACCCTTACACTCTAATGTGTCAGATTCCTGCTGAACCCCAGTATTATTGAGTTTTAACACTGGGCAAAACTATGTCAAGAAACTCAATACAGGGGGCAGTGCCTATGGCTCAGTGAGTAGGGTGCCAGCCCCATATACCAAGGGTGGTGGGTTTGAACCCAGCCCTAGCCAAAACTGCAACAAAAAATAGCCGGGTGTTGTGGCAAGTGCCTGTACTCCCAGCTACTGGGGAGGCTGAGGCAAGAGTATCTCCAAAGCCCAAGAATTGGAGGTTGCTGTGAGCTGATGCCATGGCACTCTACCAAGGGCAACAAAGTTTGATATTGTCTCAAGAAAAAAAAGAAACTCAATACAAGTGGATAGGCTTACTTCCCATTACTTCACTCTGTCACCCTGGGTAGAGTGCCATCATGTCATAGCTCACAATAACCTCCAACTCCTGGATTCCAGCCATCCTCTTGCCTCAGCCTCCTGAGTAGCTGGGACTACAGGTGCCTACCACAATGCCTGCCTAGGTTTTCTTTCTTTCTTTCTTTCTTTTTTTATAGAGACAGGGTCTCACTCTTGCAAAAGCTGGTCTCCAACTCCTGAGCTCAGGTGATCCACCCAACGCAGTCTACCAGAATGCTAGGATTATAGGCGTGAGCCACTGCACCCAGCCACTTCCCATCATTTTAATGAGAATTAGAGCTATGCCCCAATCTAAGACCAAACTCAGTGCTTTTGAAATTATGTTATGGTAGACCTTTTCAAGTGCTGTGGGATGCACTAAGGGGCCTCAATAATACCACAGCTTGTCATTAATCTAGACAAGGTCCAACAGACCTTGCTAGAATATAAACACCAAGTGCTTCAATGGCCAAATATAGGAGAATAGAATCTCCTATAAAATCAGGAAATTGGGTATTAGTTAAAGACTAGAGAGAAAGAGGGCCTCAATAAAAAATTAGAACCTTTATGGGAAAGGCCCAAACAGGTTCTGCTCACTACACCTACAACTATAAAAATACTGGAAATAAATTATTGACTTTACCTGTGTAGGGTAAAACTAATGGCCAAGCCTACAATAAACCCTAAAAGAAAATTAAACTATGAATGCCAGCCCTTAGAAAATAAAACTTCTCTTTAAAAAAACAAACAACAACAACAAAAAGTCACCATCCAGACAGTCATGTTTGAGAAATTATAAAAGAACAGGTATTATTTATCACTTGGTTTCTCTCTTTAATACTGCTGATCTTTGGACCTTCTTTATCAATCTTTTAGTCAAATTTGTGTCTTCCAGACTTTGACAATTCCACATTCCATGACAGTGAGACAAGGATTACAACAGATACCACAACAGATATCAATGGAACCTGTCGACCAAACAGCCAGAGACTTATGACACCCTGAGCCCCATTTAGAATAGGGAATCAGAGGAAGTGTCATAACAGATAGGCTGATGCCCATTTGATAACAGGAAATGGCTAGAGTAGTTGTCATGTATTTTTCCCTTCCAGATTTCAGAACCGTATTTCCTCAGAAGGGAATGATTAAGGATAGAAAGGGGATACAGGGAAGTAGGTGAAAAGTCTGGCCTCCTAAATAAGAAAGTTAAACAGGGCCCTGGAAGCAAACACAAAAATTCAGTCATGACTCAATTAACCAAATCCATAAAATATAGTTTTCAGCTTGTAACACGAAGTACAGTAATGGTCACAATTACAGAACAAGGCACGCCACAAATGCCACAAGCATCACAAGATTCATATTCACCACCATACACTTATCAGGAAAATGGCACGTAACAATTTTTTTTTAAAAAAGGAAAATAGACACATATGGCAACTGAGGTAATCTGTGACCAATGAAAACTAGACAAGAATATCTTAGGACCTAGGGGGACCAATGGAAAGCTTTATAAATAATTATGGGGGGGGGGTTAAAACAAGATACTTACACCTGTGTACTGTCTTTGGGACGATAGCTCCTCTTTTTTGCTAGAGACACTCTTTTACTCTCTCTGGAAAATTCTATGCTTCAATAAAACTTTCTGCTGCACTGAGGAGTCTCTGTGATTTTACTTTCATTTTCTGCCTGTGTTGCCTTTATTTCTATTTTTAGTTCTACTGAGCATCCAAATCAGGTCCTTAAGAACTGAAGACAAGGTGGTCATTTGAAGACCCCCCCCCCCGCAATTGCCTTGTCAGAAGCCTGAGGGTCAGTTCCATGGGACTACTACTCCAAGTTCCTGAGTGTTAGTGATCCAAAACTCTTCTCTTTGTTCCCTCAGCCCCGGGGAGGTAGGTACTTCTTGTGGATGTTTAGGGGGGAGATTTTCTCCGTACCCTCTAAAGGTTGGATAATTGAGTCTATGAAATAAATGGACAGTAGATAGACTAAATAGGAGAAAAGGCATACAAATTTATTATGTGCATGGGGGTATCACAGGAAAGAAAAAGAGTACCCAATAATCTAATGAAATATAAAAATTCCTGTGCTTTTTCCATGGGGAAGTGGGGAAGAAGGGTATAGATAGCTTAGAGAAGAACAATAATTTTGGTCAGAGAAAGAAAGGTCTAAAGAACAGCTGATAGCCTGTGACAAAGGCATCTGGGCATGATGTTAACCTTCAGTCTTCTTTCCTGTGATATGAGTCAGCCTCCTCTGAGAATGAGATTCTTGGAGAGGTGATGCAGGACAATTGCATTGTTTCTGGAGAACCCAGTCACAAGGCAGATAAAGGAAATTTAGAGAAAGTCTCTGCCCCCAGTTGATCCCCAGGTGCCTTCAATTTAAAGTAATCAGTATACCAAGGCTTCATATTTGGGGGATGGGATGCACATACTCCACAAACTCCTTCAGTTGCCACCTCCATAATATTTATTGTTCTCATCGTTACTTCAACAATTCTTTCTTTTCTTTTCTTTTTTTGGAGACAGAGTCTCATTATGTCACCCTCGGTAGAGTGCTATGGCATCACAGCTCATGGCAATCTCAAACTCTTGGACTTAAGAGATTCTCTTGCCTCAGCCTCCCAAGTAGCTGGGACTACAGGCACCCACCACAATGCCCAGCTATTTTTTGGTTGCAGTTGTTATTGTTGTTTAGCAGGCCTGTGCCAGGCTCAAACCTGCCACCTTCAGTGTATGTGGCCGGCGCCATACTCACTGAGCTACGGGCACCAAGCCAGCAATTCTTTATTTTAAATTTTCTCTGTTAAAATAAACCTATGGTATGATTTCTATCTTTAATTGGATCTTGAGTGATACATTTGGCTTATGTCCATCTTTGCCCTACTTCTCCCTCTATCATACAAGCTTCTTAGGACATTTCTCAATATCAATGTGTACTAATCCTCCTCTCAGGCTCTGTCTCTGAGGAATTCAATCTTAAAACAGTCTCAGAAAGAACTCTGGATGTTTTTCATGGCATATTGAACTGACTGGAAACAAATGGATTAGAAGCCTACTACATTTCTTTAGTAACCATGGGAGGGGGGCACCCAATCTAAAATCAGTTTTCATTGTTCAAGCTGTAAAACCATCTTTGGTTCATCCTCAGCCTCTAAATATGAAAGCTGTAGAGAACCTCCCTCCCCAGAGGACAGAGTCAGAGGACATGAAGCACAAAGGGAAAGAAATTATCTCCCCAAAATAAAAATTAGGGTCTGCTCACCTAGTCAAGGAAACTTCTTCAACCTGGTATAGGAGGCCTTCAAAATGTCTTGTAACTAGGATTTCAGAATTGCTGTGTCTCCCACATTTCTCCTTTCTAAGAGGGATTTTTGCAATTATCCACCTTCACTTCTACCATCATATATTTTGTGTGGAAAGGAGTAGGTTGTTTGTTGTTTTAGTTAATAAGTCATCAGACCAAGAGAAGCCATATCTAGACCTAATGAAGAAGTCTGTGCACGAACTTGAATTTTAAGCTAGATGCTGTGACTTGATGGGACACTGGATTATATCCTTTGGAGAGGGGTTAGTGTAAGGGAGGAATAAAAAGATGGATATCTGGAGCTCAGCATGGTGGCTCATGCCTGTAATCCCAGCACTTTGGGAGGCCAAACCAGGAGGACCATTTAAAACTAGGAGTTTGAAGTTGGGTCAACATAGTGAGATAGGATCACTATATAGAAAAATATTAAGAAATTAGCCAGATGTGGTGATGCACACCTAGAGTCCTAGCTACTTGGGAGGCTGAGGCAAGAGGATTACTTGAGCCTAACAGTTGAAGGCTGCAGTAAGCTATGATTGTACCACTGTACTTCCTGTCTAGATGACAAGGTGAGAATCTGTCTCTTTAAAAAAAAAATGAACAAGAAGTGTGGAGTGGGACAGAGACAATGTTATGTGTCAACTAAATTATTTAATTTCCTGTTTTGGACATTTCCAGCCCTTTTACATTCAGGTAGCAACACTTAATTAACTCAGAGGATTCTCAACAGAAGTGATTTATACCAGTGCTGCTGAAAGTATGATTTAGATACCAGCATTATTCCATGAACTGTTTCTGGTCTGCAACAAAGTAAGTATAGAAAATGAAAATGTATAGAAACTTGACATTTTTATAACATTTTAATTATCTTTTATAAAAGTAATGGTTTAAAGATTGGAAACATTTTTTTTAAATGGTCCTTTCCACACATAACTTGGGAATCTCTATTATAATATTCTTTCTAACCTAGTGCATAATACCTCTTAAGCTCTTTTTGTTCTTTAGCAGAAGCAGTGGATCCACAAGAGCATTTTGAGCTCAAGAAGACAGTGGAGCTACTACATAAAAGTAACCTGGGGTTTTGGAATGGTTGATGGAACAGAAACATTTTTCCCTCCAAATTCATAAAACTGCACTGGACTATGAAGTAAGTGGAAAATAAACCTTAATATGTTAAGCCACTAAGATTTTGAGTTATTTGTTTTAGTAGCTAATGTTAGTTGACCAAATACGTTGTTCTGAATTTTCCTAAGACATTGACTTTTATCTATATGCCCATGATTTCTGAATTTGTTTATTTATTTATTTATTTATTTATTTATTTATTTATTATTTTTTGGAGACAGAACCTCAAGCTGTTGCCCTGGGTAGAGTGCAGTGGCATCACAGCTCACAACAACCTCCAAGTCCTGGGCTTAAGCAATTCTCTTGCCTCAGCCTCCCAAGTAGCTGGGACTACAGGTGCCAGCCACAATGCCCAGCTATTTTTTGGTTATAATCATCATTGCTGTTTGGCAGGCCTGGACCAGATTCGAACCCGCCATCTCTGGTATATGTGGCTGGCACCTTAGCCACTTGAGCTACAGGTGCCGAGCCGATTCCGGAATTTATATCTTCAAAACACATCCCTCTCCAAAGCATCAGAATCATATATCTTATTACATACTTGACAACTCCACTTAAATGTCCTGAATGACCTAAAAAGTTAACATTTCTAAAACTAATAATGTTCCTTTACCTTGTTTCTTTTCTATTCTAGTTTTGTGAATTATTCACCATCCAACCCTAAAATCCAAAAGTAACCCTCAATTTCTTTATCTTTAGTGCCCACCATAACCAATCAATCTTGTACCAAGTTCTGAAGATTCTACCTTCTTTACATCCCTTTACACCATTACCCTACTCTCAGTTTCCAGTTCTTCTATCTTGTCTAACTCAATTTATTACAAAAAAAAATTTTTTTTGAGACAAGAGTCTTATTTTGTCACCCTCAATAAAGTGCCATAGTGTCCTAACTCACAGCAACCTCAAAGTCTTAGTCTCAAATGATCCTCTTGCCTCAGACTTCCAACTAGCTGGGACTACAGCCCCCTGCCACAATGCCCAGCTATTTATTTAGAGACAAATCTTGCTCTTTCTCAGGCTGGTCTCCAACTCCTAAACTCAGGAAATCCACCTACCTCAGCCTCCCAAAATGCTAGGATCACAGGCATGACATTACAAAAATATTTCATTTATTGTATACTCCTGAAGTTAATTTCTTCCAGTGTCATAAAAACATCTTTTCAAAAAGCATATCTACGTAAATGTAATGTCCATGCTTTAAAATACATCAACTTTTGCCTGGGTGCGGTGGCTCACACCTGTAATCCTAGCACTCTGGAAGGCTGAGGGGGCTGGATCACCTGAGCTCAAAAGTTTGAGACCACCCTAAGCAAGAGTGAGACGCTGTCTCTACTAAAATAGAAAAAATTGCCAGATGTTATGGCAGGTGCCTGTGGTCCTGGCTAATCAGGAGGTTGAGACAAAAGGATCGCTTGAACCCAAGAGTTTGAGTTAGCTATAAGCTATGACTCAAGGGCACTCTACCTAGGGCAATGAAGATAGATAGATAGATAAATAGATAGACAGACAGACAAAAATATGTCAGCTTTTTATTTGGTCCTTGAGAAAAACCTTAAATACTTTTATATAGTGGTAGACAGTATGAATTGGTTACTTCAATCCCATTATACTCTTTCTAATATAGAATTATGGAAAGCTTTTTAAAGAATCTTTTAAAAATGTACAGAAGTGCTGCTGAGGTTCTAGATGTATGTACTAGGTTCCGCCAATTTGATTCACTTCTACCAGATTTTGGAAGATGAAAATGAAGTTGAAGCCATTTTCTGTTATTGTTGCTACTGGCAGCAGGGTTATAAAGATACTAACATTAGGAGGCAATTAGAGCAGCTAAACTTAGAGTTCTAATAGCTATTCACCAGTTTCACGGATATGAAAGGCAATTGAGTTAGCATCAATGGCAACAGCAGCAGCTTCCTAATCTTAGCTCTGAAATCATAGCAGCCCCTTTCCCTTCTATTCCCCAGCCCTTCCACTGATGTTATATTACGTATTTTCCTAAAATACTTAAAGCATTTTCTGTTTTCTACATCACACCCTGACCAATTAACATGACATACAAGGCCTTTCATGATCTACCCCATATTTCTTCCATCAACCCAATCTCATGAGCTTTTCTCATCACCACTCTATACACATCTTTCTCCATACGTTGTACTTAAGCTCTGCTTACTTCCAGATCCACAAATGCACCATATTTTTTTATGATTCCTTTTCCTTGAAAAGTCATTTTTACCCTTCTTTAACTCTCTATTTATTCTATAAGACTCGATTTGAATCTAGTCTGGAAAGCATACCTCTGCCTTCCACTGTGTGCTTACAATGGAAAATTCTCATTCTTATTTTTTGTCACATTGCATCTGTCTTCCACCTATGTTTGAGATATTAGTCATTATTATTAGAGCAGAGGCATTCATCTCTGTAGAAACTGAAAATGCCAATCACTTGCTTTCCTTCCTCCCCTGAGCGTGTGCACATGATCTAGGATCTACCAATCAAACATATTTCTCCCAGATTTTGAATTAAAAGCTAATGGTATGAAAACAATTGGCTTTTTGGTTATTTGTTTGTTTGTTTTGTTTTGTTGGCAGAACTCTGAAAAATTTTAGCAGAGAGAAGGCACCTAAAGTCAATTTCTAGAGCCAATAGTGCCAGTAGTTCCATAGCAATGGTGTTGTGTCAATAGTGTGGGCAGATGAAGGTGGAGCATCTGTGCTACTGTCAGTAACAGTAATGTCTTCTCCAGCCTAGTTCTGTGTGATTTTAGAAGTTGTTTCTGGATGCATAGTCTCTAAGATTGATTTTTCAGCCCTTGAAGAGAATTTATATATTAACCAATATTTCTTTAATAAGTTCCTTTACTGCTTAAATAAGCCAGAGTCTGTTTCTTTTTCTTTTTATAGAGACAGGGCCTCACTTTTTCACCCTCAGTAGAGTGCCATGGTGTCACAACTCACAGCAACCTCCAGCTCTTGGGTTTAGGCGATTCTCTTGCCTAGCCTCCTGAGTAGCTGGGACTATAGGCACCCACCACAATGCCCAGCTATGTTTTTGTTGCAGTTTGGCCGGGCCAAGGTTAAAACCCGCCACCTTTGGTATATGGGGCCGGCGCCCTACTCACTGAGCTACACGCGCTGCCCCAGAGTCTGTTTCTATTACTTATAACCAGAAATTTTGACTTATGTAATCCCTTCCCCACTTTCTTCTACCGTACTTTGTATTAGTGAGTTTGGATTATTGCTTAGCAAATATTTACCCCTGTATGCTCCAGTTTTTGTGTCCTGCCCTGTGCACATTAGGTTTCATCACATTTTGCTGTGGCCAGTGGGATGCCAGCATTTGTAATTCAGAGTTTCATGTGCTTGAGCTTGCCCTCCTGCTACAATGTTGAGAAGAGCACAACCCCTGTTGCTGCTCAGCCCAGTCTTTAAGTGAGACACATGGAGCAGACCACATACCCCAGGCAGCTCCTGAGCCAAGGGACAAACAGGGCTGATCTGAACCCAACCCATATCCTAGAACCCAGAGCATAGACCACTGGAGTCTTACCTATTCAGCTCACAAACCTCTGATCTAGAGAATACAAGTGCTATTTTAAGTCACTGCATTGTTGCCCAGCATTGTGTCCATATCTAACTAATACAAGTATGTAACTATTATTAATAATTATAGCCATAATTGGCCTATTTTTAAATTATTGGTTTATTATTTTAAAATTACTGCTCTCTACTAGACTGTTATCTTGCTGAGGGTTGAGATTGAGTCATATTGGTCTTTACATTTTCAATGTGTGTCACAAAACCTATAGCAAGTCTCAGTGAATGGTTGACGAATGAATAAACAAATCAGTGAATAGCAAGCATTCTAAAAAACTGCTTTGGGGGAGGAGGGTCTATTGCACCATTATAGAAGCCTTGAAGAATAATATATTTTTTAAAATATGTCTTCTTCTGTCAAAATGCAGTAAAATTAACTAGATTGAGCTGGGTTGAACTAAAACATGGCAATACAATCATCCTTTTCTTTTCTTTCTTTCTTTTCTTTCTTTTTTTTCTTTTTCTTTTTTTTTTTTTTTTGAGACAGAGTCTTTCTCTGTCACTCTGGATAGAGTGCTGTAGCATCATAACTCACGGCAACCTCACACTCCCAGGCTTAAGCAATCCTTTTACCTCAGCCTCTCCAGTAGTTAGGATCACAGCCATCTGTCACAGTGCCTGGCTAGTTTACTATTTTTAGTAGAGATGGGGTCTCACTCTTGCTCAGGATGGCCTAAAACTCCTGAGCTCAACCAGTTCACCTGCCTCTGCCTCCTCCAGTGTTTGGATTACAGGCGTGAGCCACCAGGCCCGGCCAATAATCCTTTCTTGACACTATTCTGTTTTTTGTTTTTTGTTTTTGTTTTTTTGCAGTTTTTGGCCAGGGCCGGGTTTGAACCCACCACCTCTGGTATATGGAGCTAGTGCCCTACTCCTTTGAGCCACAGGCACTGCCCTGACACTTCTCTGTTTTTATGTTGTTTGAAATGTTGGGTATTCCTCTTCCCCAATGAGGTAAAAAACAGGGCCAATGAATTTCTTTTCAAATTTCTTTCCAAAAATTCTTAGTTACTGATTTACACACAGACCTTTTTCATACACCACCTTTATAGGTAGGTGGTTCCTTCCATTATGTATGGATTCTAGTTTCGCTCTCAGATATTAATTTCTTTGCTTTTAAGTGTGGGCTTACATCTGATATGTGGGATGAAGAAGTCTGGAGATGTATAATACACAACATAAAGAATATTGGTAATAAAAAAAAAAATGTGAGCTTACCTGGTAGAATCTCACTGTCACTCCCATAGATCAAATACCTAAGCAATAGCCAGGATATAATAAAAGTCTGTTAAATGAATTTTGGATTTATCTTATGAGTAGTTGAGTATGTAAAATGTTTTACAGAATTAAAACATTTTTTTCATTTGAAGAATAAGTGGGGAGAAGAGGAATCTATTTTAACACTCGGATATATAATTTCCAAAATAGTTTAACCCTTAACTAGTTAGTTGTACGTTAAAATCAGTTTTCTCTGAAGTAGGTGTTGTTCCTATCTACAGACAGTCCTTGTTTTGCCGTGATGAGTATGTAAAATTTTGAGACAATCATTTTGGCTAGGGAACATTTTAGTATAGACTAGGACAGAAACTCTTATATACTTTTTCTTATTTTGACAAAATGTGCAAAATGATTGTTCTCAACCCATGTTTGAGCCTCATGCAATAACTAAAATCCTCAGTTGGGGTGAAGATCAAGAATTTGATGAGGCTCAGAGAAGAAATGAGTATAAAGGATAATGTATAAACAACATAAGTGAATTTATATTTTGTCATGTCCATGGCCATTTTGATGAATCTGTAACAAAGACACCAAAGAGACCATGCCAGAAAAAAACCAGAATTCAAAGCTATATGTCCTGTTTCCCTAAATTTAACTTGTTAAGCAGTAGTAGAGTACTGGAACATAAATAAACAGATATATTTTCTATAAGGCAAATCAATTGATAAATTAAAAGAAAAACATACTCAAATCAAAACTAGAAAACATTTCTTCAATGAATCATTATAGACAAGATTCTATGTATAGTATATCTTAATCCAGGGGTAGATTTCAGTGTATCTAGAAAAATGGATGAATTGAAAATTTTTAGAAAGTCATCCTTAGTGTTTCTTTCACCTAAGCTTTAACAATACAGTGAACGTGTGGAAGCAAGATGGCCAACTGGAGCCAGCTTTCCATAGAGGCGCCCATCCAGAAGGAGAGTTAAAGGACAGAAGTTTAGCAAGTAAGCTAATGGTTTGGAGCTGAGCCAAGAGAGAAGGTTGAAGAACGCACATCAACCCTGCTGAGGCAAGCTGCAACCTCAAGGATACAAACAAAAGGCACAAAATCCATCACCAAGCGGACGGGAGTCCCCTTTCCCTTGAGAATGGCTAGCAGTATACTTTCTACAAATAAGCAAGCAGAGTTCAAACATCCTCCCATTTTATCCCACAGGAGAGACCCTCTAAAAACTGAACCTCCTTCCCCTACCAGGGTGCCATGGCACTCTCCTTCCAGGCATAAAACTTCATAAAACTGTATATATTCTCTACCTGAAATTCTAAACTCCCAGCACTCTCCTCCACTCACTCCAAAGTCTGGAAGCCCCCCATGAAGTCCAGGTTCTTGGGCATTTTCTCAAGAGATGTGAACAGGGCAGGTGCTGTTACAGGTCTGTGCTGATTCTGTGGCACAGAGGTAAGGAGAAAATGGTGGACTGAAGGAACCGTATGGGGAAAGGGAGAGGTGGTACCCCCTAGCACAGAGCAGCAGTGGCAGCAGCGGGAACAATAGTGCTCATACCCCTGAGGATATTTTGGATACTCCCTGTCTCTCTGGGAAACCAGAGAAAGCTGGGCATCTTTTCTGGTGGCAGACACTGGAAAAATAGATCTGAGACTGTAACACAGACCCCGTGAGCAAAAGGTATGCCTGAGGCAGTACTGGCAGGGACAGAGCAGAGATGGCATACTCCCAGGGCAGAGCTGTGCCAGGACTATTTGGTGAGCCTAAGAAACACCTGGCCTCAAGGAATCATAGCTGAGATAAAGGTAAGTGGGGAACCAAAAGCTGAGTGTAGACTCTAACCAGACCTGCCCTAACATGGACTACAGGAAAAACAGAAACACCAGCTCTGGGCAGCAGCACAGACTAGGGCTGAGTCACAGTTTCTGTGAACTCAAACAGTGCCTGGTCCGCAGGGGAATATAGCCAGGACAGAATCACAAATTCTGCGCAAACATAAGTGTCAGCAACATCAATCAGGGGCAGGACTGGAACTGAGTGAACCACTCGAGCTTCCATTAACCACCTGAGGTTGTGAGGCCTCAGCTTTCCCTGCCAGATGGTGGCAGAGTGTGGAGGGATGGCCAAGGAGATCTAAGATCTCTCTGTGACTCATGCAGGCTCAAACCCCTGGAGCATCTGCTCATTGGAGGGACTTGGGTCATAGGCCTGCAGGGTTACCAGTGACTGGGTGTGACAGAGGTGCAAGGTGGGGAAGGAGGCATCAACCTTCCAAGACTAATTCATTTTCAGGGGGAGGGGTCCTTCTGACTCCACGGAGCACCAGAATGAGTCATACTCGAGCTGCCAGCAGACTCCTGCTATCTAGTTGCCAGAGACCTTTTGAACGCCCTCATTTGAGACCAGGTGCTGACTGGGACAACTGATTTGGATCTCTCAAATTGGACCAATCACCTGAGGACTATTCAAAGTGGTACCCTGGGAGTGGTTATGGGAAGGTTTGATTTCCTTTTCTAGTTGCCCGTGGTGGGCAGGGTGACTCAATTGCTGGTATTTCTCCACAGCTGAGACTTCAATCCAGAGTAACTAATTCACTAGGGTAGGACAGAGACAAGCTAAAAACGAGACAGAGTCACTTAGCCCCCAACACACCAAGTAAGTCCCCAGTGTTTCAGGCCATAGCACTGTACAGGTCCTTTGCAAAGCTCTAGGGGAAAAGGTACAGACACCAGTCCCAGCTCTTGGGTAAAAGGCTGGTTAGTCACTACTCCAGGAGCCCCCCCAATCCAACTTTACCTTGGCTACTCATCTAGCCAAATGGTGTAAAATAATCATGGGGCAGAATCAGCAGAAAAGCTCTGGTAACACAAATAACCAGAGTACATCAACTCCCCCAAAGAACTATATAGTAGACACAACAGAAGATCCTATTCATAGACAAATGGCTGAGATGTCAGAAATCGAATTCAGAGTTTGTATTGCAAATAAGATTAATAGAATGGAGGCAAAGTTGGAATTAGAAATTCAAGGAGAAATTCAAAGTTGTCTCAAGAATTCAATGAATTCAAAGACAAAATCACCAAAGATTTTGACCCACTGAGATAAGAATTTGCAGCCCTCAAAGATCTGATAAATACAGTAGAATCCTTCAGTAACAGAATGGAGCAAGCAGAAGAAAGGATTTCTAATATTGAAGACAAAGCTTTTGAATGCTCCTAAGCACTCAAAGAGGAAAAGAAATGGAGAACAAAAACGGATCATTCTCTCTGAGAGCTTTGGGATAATTCAAAGAAAACTAATATTTGCCTTATAGGAATCCCTGAAGGTGATGAAGTTGCTTCACAAAGCACAGAGTCCCTTTTTCATGAGATTATGAAGGAGAACTTTCCAGACATGCCAAGAGATTCTGAAATGCAGATAGCAGACAGTCTCAGAACTCCAGCACAGCTCAACCCAAATAAGACAATCCCCAGAAACATCATAATTAACTTCACTAAAGTTAATATGAAGGAGAAAATTCTGAAAGCAGCCAGACATAAGAAAACCATAACCTACAAGGGAAGAATATTAGAATGACTGCAGATCTCTCTACTGAAAACTTTCAAACTAGAAGAGGGTAGTCATCAACCTTTAATCTTCTAAAACAAAATAACTTTCAACTCAGGATCCTGTATACAGCTAAACTGAGTTTCATTTATGATGGAAAAATTTAATACTTTAATGACATTCACATGTTGAAGAAATTTGCCATAACTCAACCAGCTCTCCAGGATATTCTCAGACCTAGCCTCCATAATGACCAGCACAATCCTCCACCACAAAAGTAAACTCACTTAGAAACTTTTGATCAAATTCCAACTTCCACAGTGGTGAAAGGATTAAAAATGTCCCCTGGACTTTTGAAAAACTCAATACCCAAAATTCTACTAGGTTTATCAATATTCTCAATTAATGTGAATGGCTTAAGTCCTTTAAAGAGGCACAGGTTGGCTGACTGGACACAAAAACTCAGGCCAGATATCTGCTGCATACAAGAATCTCATCTTCCTTAAAAGATAAATATAGATGCAGGGTGAAGGAATGATCATTTATATTTCAAGCAAATGGAAATCAGAAAAGAGCAGGTGTTGCAATTTTATTTGCAGATACAATAGGCTTTAAACCAACAAAAGTAAGGAAAGATAAGGATGGTCACTTCATATTTGTTAAGGGTAACACTCAATATGATGAGATTTCAATTATCAATATTTATGCACCCAACCAGAATGCACCTCAATTTATAAGAAAGACTCTAACAGACATGAAGCAACTTGATTTCCTCCAGCACCATAATAGTCAGAGATTTTAACACTCCTTTGGCAGTGTTGGATAGATCCTCCAATAAGAAGCTGAGCAGATAAATTTTAGATTTAAACTTAACCATTCAACATTTGGATTTAACAGACATCTACAGAACATTTTATCCTAACAAAACTGAATACACATTCTTCTCATCAGCCCATGGAACATACTCCAAAATTGATCACATCTTAAATCATAAGTGTAACCTCAGCAAATTTAAAAGAATAGAGATTATTCCTTGCATCTTCTCAAATGATCATGGAATAAAAGTTGAATTCAGTAACAAGAGGAATCTGCCTTCTCATATAAAACTGTGGAAGCTAAATAACTTTTTGCTGAATGATAGCTGGGTGATAGATGAGATTAAGAAGGAAATTACCAAATTTTTGGAACAAAGCAATAATGAAGACACAAATTAGCAGAACCTCTGGGATATCACAAAGTCGTCCTAAGAGGGAAATTTATAGCAATGCAAGCCTTCCTCAAGAAAACGGAAAGAGAGGAAGTTAACAACTTAATGGGACATCTCAAGCAACTGGAAGAGGAAGAACATTCCAATCCCAAACCCAGCAGAAGAAAGAAATAACCAAAATTAGAGCAGAATTCAATGAAATTGAAAACAATTATACAACAGATCAATAAATCAAAAAGTTGTTTTTTTTGAAAAGGTCAATAGAATAAATAATCCTTTGGCCAACCTAACCAGGAATAAAAGAGTAAAATCTCTAATTACATCAATCAGAAATGGTAAAGATGAAATAATAGATTTGTCAGAAATTCAAAAAATCCTGAATGAATATTACAAGAAACTTTATTCTCAGAAATATGAAAATCTTAAGGAAATTGACCAATACCTGGAAGCACACCACCTTCCAAGACTGAGCCATGTTGAAAAGGCCTATATCAAGTTCTGAAATAGCATCAACTAAACAAAATCTCCCTAAAAAGAAAAGCCCGAGACCAGATGGCTTCACATCAGAATTCTACCAAACCTTTAAAGAGGAGCTGGTACCTATATTACTCAACCTTTTCCAAAATATATAAAAAGAAGGAATACTTCCCAACACATTCTGTAAAGCAAATATCACCTTGATCCCCAAACCAGGAAAAGACCCAACAAAGAAAGAAAATTATAGACCAATATCACTAATGAATATTGATGCGAAAATATTCCTAGCCAGCAGAATCCAGCAACACATCAAACAAATTATACACCATGACCAAGTGGGTTTTATCCCAGGGTCTCGAGAGTGGTTCAATATTCATAAATCTATAAATATCACATAAACAAATTAAAAAACAAAGATCATATGATTCTCTCAATTGATGCAGAAAAAACTTTTGATAATATCCAGCATCCCTTCATGATCAGAATACTTAAGAAAATTGGTATAGAAAGGACATTTCTTAAACTGATAGAAGCCACCTACAGCAAATCCACAGCCAGTATTGTATTGAATGGAGTTAAATTGAAATCTTTTCCACTCAGAGCAGGAATCAGGCAAGGTTGCCCATTGTCTCCACTCCTTTTTAACATTGTAATGGAAGTCTTAGCCATTGCAATTAGGCAAGAAAAGGTGATCTGGGGTATCCATATAGGAAGAGATCAAACTTTCACTCTTCACAGATGATATGATTACATATCTGGAAAATATCAGAGATTCTACTACAAAACTCTTGGAAGAGATCAAGGAATACAGCAGCATCTCAGGTTATAAAATCAACACTCATAAATCTGTAGCCTATATATATATATACCAACAATAGTTAAATAGTTAAACTGAAAAAACAGTCAAGGACTCTATTCTATTCACAGTAGTGCCTAAGAAGATGACATATTTGGGAGTTTACCTAACAAAGGACATGAAAGATCACCATAAAGAGAAGTATGAAACTCTAAGAAAAGAAATAGCTGAAGATGTTAACAAATGGAAAAACATACCATGCCCATGACTGGTAAGAATAAACATTGTTAAAATGTCCATATTACCCAAAGCAATATATAATTTTTAATGCAATCTCTATTAAAGCTCCACTGTCATACTTTAAAGATCTCAAAAAAAATAATATTTCATTTTATATGGAATCAGAAAAAACCTTGAATAGCCAAGACATTACTCAGAAATAAAAACATATCAGGAGGAATTATCCTACCAGACCTCAAACTATACTATAAATCAATAGTAATCAAAACAGCATATTACTGACACAAAAACAGAGAGGTAGAAGTATGGAACAGAAGAGAGAACACAGAAATGAACCCAGCTACTTACTGTTATTTGATCTTTGACAAGCCAATTAAAAACATTTGGTGGGGAAAAGATTCCCTATTTAACAAATGGTGCTGGGTGAAGTGACTGGCCACCTGTAGAAGACTGAAACTGGACCCACACCTCTCACCATTAACTAAGATACACTCTCACTGGATTAAAGATTTAAACTTAAGACATGAAACTATAAAAATACTAGAAGAAAGTTCAGGGAAAACTCTTGAAGAAATTGGCCTGGGCAAATATTTTATGAGGAGGACCCCCCAGGCAATTGAAGCAACATCAAAAATATACAACTGGGACCTGATCAAACTAAAAAGTTTCTGTACAGCCAAGAACACAATAAGTAAAGGAAGCAGCAGCACAATTTATAATTGCTAAGCCATGAAAGAAGCCCAAGTGCCCATCGACCCATGAATAGATCAATAAATTGTGGTATATGTACTCCATGAAATATTATGCAGCCTTAAAGAAAGATGGAGACTTTACCTCTTACATGTTTACATGGATGGAGCTGGAACATGTTTTTCTTAGCAAAGTATCTCAAGAATGGGGAAAAAAGTATCCACTGTACTCAGTCTTACTATGAAACAAATTTATAGCTTTCTTATCAAAGCTAAAACCCAATTGTAGCCCAAGAAGAAGGGGAAAGGGAAGAGGGAGGGGAGGGGAAAGGGAAGGATGGGTGGAGAGAGAGTAGTTGGTGGGACCACACCTACAGTGCATCTTACAAAGGTACATGTGAAATTTACTAGGTGTAGAATATAAATGTCTTAACATAATAACTAAGAAAATGCTGTGAAGGCTATGTTGACCAGTTTGATGAAAGCATTTCAGATTGTGTGTAAAACCAGCACATTGTACCCCATGATTGCATTAGTGTACACAGCTATGATTTAATAAAAAATAAAATAAAATATAGTGAACAGCTCTGAATTTGAGATTAACCCTCCTGAGAAATACCCAGAATACAGCTATTCATTTTCTCTAATTAAGTACAGAGCCTTATGTTTTAATAATCAGCAGAGCTGGGGGGTATAGCATTGACATTTTCTGGTGAATATTAAAACATGCTAAAAAACTGTAGTGATAGAAAGCCACTCTACCTGTACTTGGAGTTATGCCAAAGAAATAAAATACTAGGAATAAGCATAAGATTGTCCTCAGAAAGTAATTTGTGTTCCCTCTATAGACAAATAGGTAACTGAGTTCCTCATCATAAAACATGGCAGCAATAATTTTAGATGGAATATGTTAAAATGTTAAACACTAACCCCTCTTTGTGTTAAAGTTGTAGACTAAAATATCCATAGAGCATCAAGATGTGAACTTATTATTATAAAATGGCCCACTTGAAATTTGCATGCATTTGAATATAATATGGGCCCACAATGGCTAGATTTCCCATTTATCAACTGTGAAAATGGCATTTTAAATAACTTATCAAATAAGTAACATATAAGTGAAGCTTCTGATTTTCAGAGCATGAAGGGAACAGTGTACTTAAAATGAAATAGCTAATTTTGCAAGCATTTGAGAGCTATCATGAGATGGACATAGCATGTGAAGCCAATTGCTTTCTTTCTTTCTTTCTTTAAAGACAGAGTTATACTCCGTTGGCCTGAGTAGAGTCTCATGGGGTCCTATCTCACAGAAACTTCAAACTTTTGGTCTCAAGAGATCCTCTTGCCTCAGCCTCCCAAGTAGCTGGGACTACAGGAACCCACCATGATGCCAGGCTAGTTTTCCTATGTTTAGTAGAGACAGGGTCTCTCTCTTGCTCAGGCTGGTCTTAAATCCTGAATTCAAGCAATCCACCTGCCTTGGCCTCCCAAAATGCTAGGATTAAAGAAGTAAGCCACTGCACTCAGTCTGAAGCCAGTCTCTTCATCAGTTCTGGGACATCCTTAGTCATTATTTCTTAAAATATTGCCTCTCCTTTTATAACTCTGATTAAACAAATATTAGATCCCCTGGTCTAATGGGGATCCAAGCTTTTCTTCTACATTTCCTATCGTTTTTATCTATGTGGCATTCTGCATTAGTTTTCTCACATATTATGTGTGTGTGTGTGTGTGTGTGTATTTATCTTCTAATTTGCTGTTATGTTTATCTACTTTTTTTTTCAGGGTAAAAAAGAGAGATTTTATTTAGGAAGAACAAAGAGAAAGTTTAGAGTATTTCCAAAGAAAGGTGTAAATGGGTCCCTCTCATGAAGGAGCAGAGGTGAGAGGGACAAGATACAAAGGCCTGCAGGAGTATTAAATACTCCATTTGAAATTGTCTGCATTCTTTCATTGGCCTCTCTGCACCTTCAGGCAGTATTGCCCTTTCCTATTGGTCATTGACTGTCTCTTTCTATTCTCATTGGTTACCTAGATTACTTCATATCCACATTCTTGTGGGCTTTTCAGAGTTCCTGGCTCAGCAGGCCAGGTTTTCCTTTTACTCCCCTTGAAGCCCCTTTCTTAGTGCCCCTTCACATTCTTCCCTCAGAAAATATAATCCTGAAATCTTGAAGGGAAAATGGACAACAATTGCTCTTAAATACTTCCTGCTGTGAAAACAGGGCCTTGGCCTACCTATCAGGAACCCTCCTGAGGTTCCCTACTCTAAAGAGGTTTCAGGGGTTGGAAGTTTCTGACCACTTGATTGAAATGTTTCATCAGTATTTGCTGGACTCTCTGCATAATTTTAACATAGAACTGTTGGAGTCTGAAAAACACAAACTTAATAATGAGGTTGAACAAGCAGAGTCCAAACATTAAGAAAAGGATGATCATAATTGTTGGCCCAATGAAAGGATATAGAAAGAAAGGTTCTTAAATGAAGTATTCTCAAGGCAAGTGCAAATGTCCTTCTCAAAAAGAACCTGTTTTAAGGTTTGGAAGGCTTTTTCTTATTCCTTATTCCATGTTACTTTTAAAATCTCCGAGGCTTAGCCAGCTCTCCATATTGGGGAATCCTTATCTGACAGTACCCTGTCATTGCCAGGACCTCCCTGAGTTGTTTTTTATAGAAGGGATAGGGAGGGAACAAATTTCTTGACTCTCTTTTTGAGAGTGTCCTCTCACCAAGGGAAAGAACAAAACCCAAGTAAGTAACTTCAGGTTTGCACAATTGAATCTTTTCCTTTGACATCTTAAATCCTTCCTTCTTAAGAAAACTTAACACCTGTCTTGTGTCCTCAACAGAAGATTTATATGTAGGTCTATATGTTAGTAAGTCATCTATGTATTGAATAAGGGCAGTGAAGGAGCCAAGTTCAACTCTGTGAGAAGTTTCCTCACAACATACCCCAAAATTCCAGAACTGTCTTGGAACCCCTAGTGGAGTTTTGTCCACATCAAATGGGTGAAATGCCCAGTGTCCTAACTACAAATCAAAGGAGAAATTAAATACCTGTGAATGTATTGCCTGTTGATGCCAACAACTAAGTGAGAGAAGGAGAACAAGTAACCCCCAAAAGCTTTCAAAATCAAAGAAATACTGTTCCCATGTCCAATAATGTGACAAGTTTATTGGAGACATTTACCGTGACCCACAGCCCTCTTGTTTGAAGAGTCTGGGCCCCATCAATCTGAAGATGATTGGTTCACTGTCATCTTCTTGGGGATGACATGGATATCCATGGGGAGACAGTCATGGATTTGGTATCCTCAGGTACCACAGTGGAAGCAGGTGGGACAGGGTAATATCCTACCTTCCCTGTCATTCATGTTAGGTCCCTTCTAGTGGCATTCTTTCCTCATATATCCTATGTCTGGTCAGACTTCACAATGCTACCAGAGGACAGTCATTTCCCTTGCTTGTCTCATGCTGGACCACAGGGATTCACTGCAATATCAGATCCTAGCAATTTAACCTTTTGGCCTTCTTTACTTGCCTCCTCTAGGTCATGGCTGTTGAATACCAAGGTGGCCAAGTTCAATAGCTCCTTTGAGTCACTTTGAAGTTCCAGAGCCTTACATTGGAGTTTCCTGTGGATATCAGGAACTCACGGGTTAATAAATGAGTATTATGCATTATTCTCCTTTTTCTGATTCAGGGTCTAAGTTAGTATACTTTTGGACTGCTTCCACTAGTATTCCCCTAAAGGAGGTTGGGTTTTCATCCTTACACTGGGTCAGGTCAGAAGAAAGGAAGGGATGCAATATTTTTTTCATATATGAGTGAATTTAAAGCAACTAAAGTTGAGAAAGACAAAAATGGGCACTTCATACTGGTCAAGAAATAATACAACAAGAGAACATTTCAATTCTAAATATTTATGCTCCCAGATTTATGAAACAGACATTGACTGGTCTGAGAAATATGATAACCCATAACCCCATAATACTTAGGACTTTAATGCCACTCTTACAAAACTGGACAGATCATCTAAATAGATACAAGGGATTTAAATACAACCCTAGAACAAATGGGCTTAATAGACATATACAGAACACAACATCCCAAAGCTAAGGAATATTCATTCTTCTCATCAGTCCACAGAACATACTCCAAAATAGATGATATTCTATGTCACAAATAAAACCTCAACAAAATTAAAAGAATTGAAATTATGTGTATCTTCTCAGACCACAAGGCAATAAAGGTGGAACTCAAGTCCAAAAAAAATTTTCATCTCGATACAAAGGCATGGAAATCAAACAACCTTATGCTGAATGACAGCTGAGTTAATGAAGAGATAGAGAAAATTGTTAAATTCCTCAAACATAACAACAGTGAAGCTACAAGTTAACAACACCTGTGTGATACTGCAAAAGCAGTCCTACAAAGGAAATTTATCACATTAGACAATCTAATGAATAATCTTAAGGAAATGGAAAAGGAGGTGCAATCCAATCTGAAACCCAGCAGAGGAAAAGAAACAACTAAAATTGCATCTGAAATAAATGAATTGAAATTGAAAATCAAATTTTTTCTAAAAAAAATGATTCAGGAAATCAAAGAAACAAAATGTTGGTTCTTCCAAAAGATAAATAAAATTGATAAATCTTTGGCCAGATTAACTAGAAATAGAAAAGTAAGATATCTAACAACATTAATCAGAAATGAAAAAGGAGAAACAGCAACAGATACCACTGAGATATAAGAGATTATCTCCAACTACTACAAGAAACTCTACACCCAGAAATTTGACAATGTGGAAGAAATGGACCAATACCTGGAATCATATCCCCTCCATATACTTAACCAGGAAGAAATAGATCACTTTAACAGATGAATATCAAACACTGAGATTGAAGAAACAATTAAAAACTTCCAAAAAAAATAAATAAGAGAGAAACAAAAGAAAACCCCTGACCAGAGGGCTTTACACCAGAATTCTATCAAACCTTCAAAGATGAGCTTATACCTATACTGAAGAACATATTCCAAAATATTGAGAAGAAAGGAACCTTCCTTAACACATTCTATGAAGTGAACGTTACCCTGATACCAAAACCAGGAAAGGACTCAACTAAAAAGGAGGACTACAGACCAATTTCAGTAAGGAATATTGATGCAAAAATACTCAGTAAAATATTAGCCAATAGATTACAGCTACATATTAAAAAATTATACATTACAATCAAGTAGGCTTCATCCCAGGGATGGAAGATTGGTTTAACACATGCAAGTCTATAAACACAATTCACCATACTAATAGAAGCAAAAACAAAGGTCATATGATGTTCTTCATAGATGCAGGAAAAGCATTTGATAAAATTCAGCATCCTTTTCTAACAAGAACACTTAAGAATATAGGTATAGGTGTCACATTTCTTAAAATGATTGAAGCCATCTACAACCCATAGCTAATATCATACTGAATTTAGTAAAGCTGAAAGCTTTTCCATTTAGAACTGGAACTAGACAAGGATGTCCTCTATCACCACTACTATTTCACATAGTGCAAAAAGTTATAGCTAATGCAATCAGGCAAGATACGGCTATAAAGGGCACCCAAATGGGGGTAGAGAAGGACAAACTCTCACTCATTGCCAGTGATCTGATTTTATACTTAGAAAATCCCAGAGACTCAGATTCCCAGAAGTGATCAATAAATACAGTAATGTCTACAAATCAGTAGCCTTTGCATACACCAATAACAGCCAAGTTCAGAAGCTAATCAAAGATACAATTCCCTTCACAGTAGCTTCAATGAAGGAACGAATGTACCTTAAAAAAGAGGTGAAGGACCTCAACAAAGATAAATATGAAACCCTAAGAAAAGAAATAGCAGATGATATTAACAAATGGCTCTTACCAGGCTCTTACCTGGGAAGAATCAACATAGTTAAAATGTCTATACTACAGAACAGAATCTATAGATTCAACATACTCCCTATTAAAATACTTTCAAGAACTGGAAAAAATAATTCTTCATTTTGTATGGAACCAGAAAAAAAGACCTGTATAGCCAAGGCAATTTTTCCCAATAAAAACAATGCCAGAAGCATCACTCTATCTGACTTTAGGTTATATTACAAGTCCACAATGATCAAAACAGCATGGTATTGGTACAAAAATAGAAACATAGATATATGGAACAGAATAGGAAACCAAGAGATGTAACCAATCTCTTATAGCCATCTGATCTTTGATAAACAAAACAGAAGCATATACTGGGGAAAGAATCCCTATTCAATAAATGGTGCTAGGAGAACTGGATAGCCACATGTAAAAGACTGAAATTGGACCTGCACCTTTCACTACTTAGAAAAACTGACTTAAAATGGATGAAAGATTTAAATCTAAGACATGAAATTATAAAAATCCTAGAAGAAAATGTAGGAAAAATTCCTTTTTTTTTTTTACACTGATTGCATTTGTTAGGTAAAGTCCCTATCATACAAGAAAAAATTTTGATGATATAGGCTTAAGGAAAGATTTTATGAAGAAGACTTCAGTAGTAATTGCAACAACAACAAAAATAAACAAATGGGACTTACTTAAACTAAAAAGCTTTTACACAGCTAAGGACACAACAATTAAAGCAAACAGGCAACCTTCTGAATGGGAAAAGACATTTGCATATTATGAATCTGACAGAGGCTTGATAACTACTATCAATAGAGAGCTCAAATTAATTAACAAAAAAGAGTAAACAATCCCCTCTATCGCTAGGCAAAAGACATGAGGAGAACCTTCTCTAAGGAAGACAGATGAATGGCTAACAAACATACGACAAAATGCTCATTATCCCTAATCATCAGAAAAATGCAAATCAAAATGACCTTAAGATATCACTTAACCCCACTGAGAATAGTCTGCATCACAAAGTTCCAGAGCTTCAGATGCTAGCCTGGGTACAGAGAAAGAGGAAAGAAGCATGGAGGGTCCTCGAAGAACTCAAATTAGACCTTCCATATGACCCCCAAATCTTACTACTAGGCATCTCCCCAGAAGAAAAAAAATCTTTTTATCATAAAGACATTTCATCTGCACTAGAATAATTATCGATTTACAATCACCAAGATGTGGAAACAACCTAAATGCCCATTGACTCAAGAATGGATTAACAAGCTGTGGTATATGTATACCATGGAGTACTATTCAGCCATAAGAAGATGGTGACTTTGCATCTTTTGTATTAACCTGGATGGAGATGAAATACATTCTTCTTTCTAAAAATCACAAGAATGGAAAAACAAGTATCCAATGTACTCAATTTTATTATGAAGCCAGTAGATGATCTAACACATGCCCACATAGGAGAAAAACTTAATTGTATCCAAGTTGTGGGAGGAGGAATGAGGGAGAAGGGGGAGTTTAGTGTGCTCTCACTTAAAGGCCACAAGGGTGTATGGCACACCTTTTGGATGCAAGACACAACTACAAGAGAGACTCTACCTAAAAAATTCAAAAATTGTGGCCTGGTTATTTGTACCCTCACGATAGCCTGAAATTAAAACAAACAAACAGTAAAACAACAGGGAATTACTACCCTATAATTTTCAATAAGGACTCTAAAATAAATTAATTACCAGAGGAAAAATGGATAGACCATTTTTACAGCATTCTGTGAACTCCACGAGGATCCTCCATGCTAGCACCTCCCCCTTTTCCTCTCTGGAAAGCCATGTGGGATCCAACATGTTGGATCCTCCATGCTAGCACCTTCCTCTTCCCTGTCTAGGATGCCATGTTGGATCCTCCACGTTCCTTTTCTGGGATGCCATGTGGCCTCACTGCTCCCCTTCTGGAAACTAAAAGAAACACCATGCTTTCATATTCCACACTTGGTCTAGAGAAATTCCTTTCTCCTCCTGGCACCACATACTGACCTTTTCACCGTACCACTTTTGTGACCACACCTGAGGAAGGGGATCAAGAAAATGCCACTATCCAGGGAGGGCTCTACTCAGCAGACACAGACACTGTCATCTTACCTTGGATCCAATGTGGAATAGGGGAAATGCAGAAGTCCTTTGGGGGCTTTATTCCTGGGGTTTCTATACCAGGAAAAATGTTGAGGGTTTTCCTCCTGGGTTTTGTAGCAACAGAATAGATGTTGAGGGTTGGGCGGGGGGGGGGGGGGTCCTGATTCCTGGGACTCAATTGACCTAGTTTGATTACTTAGTGCTTGATTACCAATGCTTCCTTAGATTTTAGCCCGTAAATCCTTGCTACCTTGATAGCTCTACAATCCTCTTTTTAAAAATATAATTTCCCTTCACCTTTTTAGCTTTTTCAGCAGGAGGATTGGGAAATAGAAATTGAATGCATAACTTTAAAGTGAACAGAGGAGGCCAGGCACAGTGGCTCACACTTGTCATCATAGCACTTTGTGAAGCTGACATAGGAGGATCACCTGTGACCAGGGATTTGAGACCAACCTGAGATGCAGAGTGATACACTCTACAAAAGAAGAAGAAGGAGAAGAGAAAAAGGAGGAGATTTAGCCATAAATGATGGCTGCCATCTGTAGTCCTAGCTACTTGGGAGGACAAGACAGGAGGATTGCTTGATCCAAGGAGTTTGAGGTTATGGTGAGCTATGATGATACCATTGCCCTCCAGTCCAGGCAACAGAGCAAGACCCTGTTTCCAAACAAAACAAAACAAAAATGAGCCAGAGGAGATAAAAGGGAATGAAACAAAGTTGATCAATCTATAGACTACAATAAAAGAAAAAAAAACCCCACAAACTAAAGTAGAAATGAATCTGAGTTTCAAAATGATATGATTGGCATGATACTACTTATAAAAATACTTTTTAAAACACAAAATAAAATCACTGGCTGGGTGCAGTGGCTCATGCCTATAATCCTAGCACTCTGGGAGGCCAAGGCAGGTGGATTGCTTGAGGTCAGGAATTTGAGACCAGCCTTACTAAGACCCCATCTCTACTAAAAATAGAAAAACTATCTGGGCAGTTGTGATGGGCACCTATAGTCCCAGCTGCTGGAAGGTGGAGTCAAGAGGATTGCTCAAGCCCAAGAGTTTGAGGTTGCTATGAACTATGATGTGATGCCATGACACTCTAGTCTGGGCAACAGAGTGAGACTTTGTCCTTCTCTACTCCCACTTGGATGCCCTTTATAGCTGTATCTTGCCTGATTGCATTAGCTAGAACTTTTTGCACTATGTTGAATAGTAGTGGTGATAGAGGACATTCTTGTCTAGTTCCACTTCTAAGTGGAAAAGCTTTCAGCTTTACTACATTCAGTATAATATTAACTATGGGTTTTATGAATAAATAAATAAATAAATAAATCACTAGAAGAGATGCTAGTTCAGCAGGAAAAAAATAAGGAAAAGGAGAAAATGGAGGATATTACTATATCTCTTTAAAAGGAGAAAAATTAGCTGAAGCAAATATGGCAAAATGCATATATATGATATATGTCTGCTATATTTTTTTTGTACTTTCCAGTGTGTTTGAAGTTTCATAATTTAAAATATTTTAGGGATGGGGCACAGCAAGATGGCTGAATAGAAACCTCCAGTGATGGTCCCTCCCCACAAACACTTAATTCAACAACAATACACTCTAGGAAGCACCTTCAGAAGAACCAAAAATCAGATGAGTGATCATGGTTATCTGGTTTTTAACATTATATCAAGGAAAGAAGCACTAAAGAAGGCAGAAAAGACGATCTTGTTTTGCCTATGCCACACCACAACTTACTGTTGACTACAGTGCCCTTTGTTGTGATGTCGAGTATTGTCCATTCTATCTAACAATCTAATGTATTTTCATACTCACTAACCATCTGCACTTTATCTCCTCCTCATCTCAAAAGCCTCAAGAGGTTTTTGTCAATATCCTTTATCAGCATAAATAACTTCCCTTATATCCTCATTTGTTTTTACTAGAAGTAGAGTCAACTGCTTTTACTAAAAATATCAAGATGTTCTTTTTTTCTTTTTTAGTCTGTTGATGTAGTCACTTACCTTAACTGGTTTTCCAATGTTAAGCTAACCTTCTTTTTGACCATTGTTGGATTCAATTTGCTAAGTTTTAAAAATATGTTTGCATGGAAGTTTATGAGGCATATTGGTATTTTTTTTCCTACTAATATTTTTGGCTGGTTTTGGTATCACAGTAATTCTGGCATTGCAGAATAAGCTGGAAGTATTCCCTTCTCTTCAATTTTTTTTTTTATTATAGCATAACTGTGTACATTAATGCAATCATGGGAACAGTGTGCTGTTTTCATATGCATTTTGAAATACTCTCATCAAACTGGTTAAGATAACCTTCATGTCATTTTCTTAGTTATTGAGTTAAGACATTCATACTCTGCTTTAGAAAGATTCACTCATACCCCTGTAAGATAAACCATAGAGGTGACCCCACCAATCACCCTCTCTCCCCCCGTCCACCCTCCTCAGCTTCCC
>CAUYQV010097800.1:0-10158 GCA_963574575.1 Galagoides demidoff
GGGCGCCTGTGGTCCCAGCTACTTGGGAGGCGGAGGCAGGAGACTCGCTTGAGCCCAGGAGTTGGAGGTTGCTGTGAGCTGTGATGCCATGGCACGCTACCCAGGGGGATAGCTTGAGGCTCCGTCTCAAAAAAAAAAAAAAAAGTATGATCATCACAGGCACACTGAGAGATTTATATCTAAAAGAACACTCACCAACTCCCATTATCTGTGACGGTGAGATTTCAGATGACAGTTTACTTTCGTTTTGGTTTTATTCCATCTCGTTTAAATGTTTTTACAACTCGTATATGTTATTTTTATAGAGACAAAAAGTTATCTGGAGGAGGACGGAGCATAATGTTTTTTGAGATGAAGAAACGTATTCTCAACATTGCTAAGTGAATAAAGCAATTACGCTGTGTGTCTGCACGTGTGTGCATAAAATGCCACCAGTTGTGTTCCCCAAGGAAACGACATTTGGAGAAGACACACCCCTAGATGTTCAAAGACCACTCAAGTGCTGATTGTGGGTTATCATCAGCGTTTTCCATCACTTTCTATTGAGAGGATTATGTCGCTCTGTCCCTGTGTACCTCTCCACCTGCGGGACCTTTTGAGGTTCATCAAACTGAAAGAAGCCTTCTGGGAATGGCTGCTATAAATGAAGAGGATCTGTCCTAGCACCGATGTAGAGTCCCCCTTCTCAGGAGTTCCCAGTCACCATCAGCAAGATCTCTCTGGCATTCCTCAGAGACAGCTCGCAGCCCAGGGTCTGCCCCTGGGAGAGCTAGTCACAAATTCCCACTGGCACCTTTCTGAGCTCTAGGGGACAGAATGAAGAATGCCAGATGAAGCTTAAGACGGGGTCTCCCCAGCAACAAAGACCTCAAAGCTTTGCTACAACTGGGTAAGAAAAGCTCTTGAGAAAGCTGGCCAGAGACAATCCATGGAAAAGAAGAGAAACACCCCCCCCACCAAGAGGTCTCCGACAACAAAGCTCATGAGTGGATGGTCTCCGTTCAGCCACAGGTAAGTGGGCTGGGGGGCAATTCCATCACCACTAGGGGCTCAGCCTCCTTTATCCTCTCTTCCTTGTACCTGTGTTCAGAGTTCTTCAGAACTGGTCACCAGCCCCGGCACACTGGAGCTCAGAAGTGCTGCATGGTAAATTTGAAACTGACTTCCTTAGGATTCTGTCCTGGGGCCTCTTGTATTAATATTTAATAGCCCATACTCTCCCTGTCACATCCTGACCTCTCTTAGCTCCAACTGCCCCCTCTGTTTTGTACACCAGAGATCTTGGAGTCCACCCTGACCCTCCTCTCCCCCTCACACTGACAGCGTCAGTCCCTGTCCGACATCTCTCCAGTTTACTCACCCCCCGCTGCCTCCACCACTCCCACTCAGGTTTAAGCCATGAAACCCTCCTGGATGACTTCAAGATCCTCCCCACCAAACTCCACACCGACCAACTGCCTCCAATCACCTCCCCACAGTGGCATCCAGAGTGATCTTCTCAGAAAGCAAATAGGACCATGTCGCTCCCCTGGCAAAAATTCTTTAATGGTATCCCAGGAGAATTCTTTTATGTAGTCTAGGGTTCTGGGTAATAGTTTCTGCTCTAGAACCTGCCACTTACTAGCTGTGTCTTTGGGCAAGTTGTTAAGTCCTCTGTGCCTCAGTTTCCTCAGATAACAATAGTACCTCTCTTAAGGTGTCTGAGAGGACTCAAAAGGAAATTAAAGGTTACAAAGCACTGTCACCCTGTGGGGATCGGCCACACCACTTCCCCTCCCTTTACCCTCTTCCCACCCTGCTCTTTATCCAGTTCCTCTTCCCCACCAGCATCCCTCACGCCTCAGAATCTTTCTACCCACTGTTCCCACTCTCCCCTCTGTGGAAATAGCTTCCTCGGAAAAACCCCCTTGACCTCCCTCAATCAGCTCTCCCAGGCTCATGCATCGGATACCTCTGCTTCTGAGCTATTGTCCTAGTTGCGATTTTCAGCGTAACTTGCATAATGATTTCAATATTATTTGTCTCTCCTTCGGAACTTGAAACTCCACAAAAGAGGGCACCATGTCTGTTTTTCCCTTATCATTGTATGCCTGCCTCCTACATAGTGCCCAGCACACAGTAGGTGCATAATAATATATTCTGAATGGCCAAATATCTGCCAGTGACCCTCACGCCTCCCTCTCCTATAAGAAACTCCTTGCTAAGCTTCGGAACGGTATACCCATCTGTTCCCTACACCTCTGTATTTTATTCTGCCAAACTCACCCTATAAGAAATAGAATTCACCACATCCTTCCACAAACCTGTTACCTGTTGGAATAAATGACACCTCTATTTACCTGGTTACCCAAACCAGAAACATGGAGGTCCCCCCGACCCTCCTTTGGTACACACATCCGCTCAATGAGCGAGCACTGATAAACCTGCCTCCTAAATATTTCCTCTATCTAATCTTAAACAGGGCAAAGATCATGTCTACCTTGATCACCATTGCGTCCTCAGTGCTGTTAATAGGACTTAAGTACTTGTGAGCAAATCAAATAACAGAACCCTACTCCTTGCCTCCTCTCTGGCGTCCCTCCAATTCATTTTTACAGCATAGTTTCACCATGTCACGGTGCTGCTTAAAACCCTTCAGCAGCACCCCACTTACGGGACCCTGCTTTTAAGAACAGTCCTCCAGAGGCCAGACAGTATTTTCTCACAGTTCACAATGACCAGACAAGATGGGTGTGGTGGCTCACACCTGTACTCTTAGCACTCTGGGAGGCCGAGAAGGGTGGATTGCTTGAGCACAGGAGTGAGCAAAACAAGACCCTGTCTCTTCTAAAAATAGAAAAAGAATCAGCAGGGCGTGGTTTTGTGTGCCTATCGTCCCAGCCGCTAGGGAGGCTGAGGCAGGTGGATCACTTGAGCCCTAGAATTTGAGGTTGCAGTGAGCTAGGATGATGCCACGGCACTCTACCAGGGTGACAGAGGGAGACCCTATCTAAATAAATAATAAATAAATAACCAGGATGTATTAATAGAAATTAATTGTTAAAAGGAAGAACTAATGCCTAGATGAACACTGTGGGATGAAAACCTTAGTTTCTTCTAAGGTTTTTCATTCTCTGAATCTCTATCAAAAGAAAAATGAGTTATGAAAACAGCTGAGACCACAAACTACTAATCACTATAATTTACACAAAGATATGAGGGGATACCAATTGTAACCCAAACTGCGGAGGTCCCTTCCAACACCCAAGGAAAGAGCAGAGCTTTTAGAGAGAGAACTGTGACCCATCATGGCTCTGCACCGTATCTGTGGGAACAGGTGCTCTTCGGAAATCCCCAGTACTTCCCCCATCTGCAGGTGGCCTCCACTTTTGTAACCCCCCCTTCTGACCTGGGTAAGCCTCTTCTCCTATGTTACATCAGAGCACCTCAGCATTCAGCCCAAGTACATTCCCAGTGCCATGGCAACCATTCACCCAAGTCTCAACTACTAGGGAGGCTGAGGCAAAAGGACTGATTGAGCCTAAGAGTTTGAGATTACTGTGAGCTATCACACCATGGCACTCTACCCCAGTAACAGCATGAGACTCTGTATCCCTCCCCCCCCCCAAAAAAAATAAGATACTAATAGCACAAACTCATGTTACCAGCTTTGGCTTTAGGCTACCTGTTTCTGGATAACCTAGGATGCTCTAAAAGAGGGTCTGCCTTACTTGTCCTTCCTTCCCAGCCTCGCTTAGGCCATACTAAATTCCAAACATTTAACAACTAGCATGCTATGGGCTCTGAGAAGTCAGAATAGATGCCCAAATAATCAGGAAAAAAGCAGGGTCTTTGTTTACAAGAGCTGCACACGAGCTCACCCTCCGAAGCACTGCCTTGGTCACTGGAAAACCTAGAAGATGGGAATATTGAGAGGTAAATTCTTAGGAACAATGTCTGCAAGATGCTCCATGAATACGAGCGCCCCTCTGGGGAGCTCAGCTCTTTGACCTTGATTCTCTGCTTAGAGATCTTGACCTTCCCTTCTGCTTTAAGAACCGTGTTCTTTGCTAGACCCCAAAGCTACAAGTTTGGCATGCTGTACTGCCTTTGGTCATTTCCAGCCAAAACACACCCCTTGGTTCTTTGTCAAGCTGGAGTTTCTGTACTTGCAGTAGTTACCTGTGCTCACAGACTAATATTTTGTTTAGCAGTGAACAATGACACAGACTTTGTCTTCTTTCATTTCATTTTCTCGCCGTGGATTATTAGCTCAGTAAATAAAGGGTGGTCAGTGAAGCCTCCCGAGTAGCTGAGACTACAGGCACCTGCCACAATGCCTGGCCAGTTTTTCTATTTTTAGTAGAGACGGGGTCTCACTCTTGTTCAAGCTTGTCTTGAACTCCTGAGCTCAGGCCATCCTCCTGCCTTGGCTTCCCAGAGTGCCAGGATCCCAGCAGTGAGCACCATGCCTGGCTGCTATCAGTGAACTGCTCAAGAGGTCTTGATCAAAGCACCATGGACTCACCAGGCTGCAGCAGCCCTAATGGGTGTATTCGCTTTCTGTGCTTGCTATAACAACTTGCCACAAACTGGGTGGTTGGAAACAAGAGAAATCTATTATCTTTCTCTTGCAATTCTGGAGGTTAAAGTCTGACATGAAGATTGTGAGCTGGCCTGTGCTCCCTCCGTAGCCTCTGGGAGAAGCTCCTTCCATGCCTCTGCTGGCTTCTGAAAGCACAGGCATCCTTCGGGGTTGTGGCAGTCTAACTCCCCATCTTCACAGGGCCACCTCCTTCTGTGTCTGTCTCTTCACTTTATATTCTCTTCCCTGTACCTCTGGTTTTTCAGTCAGGTTGTGTTGGAGTAGGACCCACCTCAATCAACTATGACCTCATCTTAACCTGATTACATCTGCAAAGACACTTATTTCCAAATAAGGTCACATTCACAGGTGCCAGTGTTTAGGATTCCAACATATCTTCTTGGAAAATGCAATTCAACCCACAACCCTGGGAGAAGTGCCTGCCATGCTGAGTCACCTCACATTCTGATGATTTGCAGTGTCTGATTTCCTGTGTCCCTGATCTTGGGGACTGGCACTGTTAGAGTCTTTGTACCCAAATCTGACCCAAGCTGATCCTTTTATTTATTCCCCCTCTGAGACAACACACCAAGCCTCCAACACCTACCGTGGATACTGGTTCTCAGTAGAACAGGAAATTTGGAGACAGAAAATGATTCTCACTACATAATGAGGATGCAATAGCTAGACCAGGCCAGGCACGGTGGCTCATGCCTGTAATCCTAGCACTCTGGGAGGCTGAGAGGCAGGTGGATTGCTTGAGCTCAGGAGCTCAAGACTAGCCTGAGCAAGAGCGAGACCCCATTTCTAAAAACATAGCCAGGCATTGTGACAGGCACCCGTAGTCCCAGCTACTTGGGAGGCTGAGCCAAAAGGATCGCTTGAGCCCAAGAGTTTGAGGTTGCTGTGAACTATGACACCATGGCACTCTACCAAGGGTGACCAAGTGAGACTCTGTCTCAAAAAAAAAACCCCTAGATCAGACTGAGTTCTGATCTCACTTTACTTATGTACCTTAGGCAGGTTGATGATCTCATTAAGTATAAATGGGCGTGAGATTTAAATCAGAAGGTACTTGTGAAGTTTAAATAGTTCACACGTGGCTCATGCTAGGTGCTCAATTCCTATCAGCTTCTCCTCCCACTGCCCCTCGAGCCGCCTGAGCGGGGGGCATTACAGCGGCTCTGGGCCCTGACCCTGACTCTAGGTACAGACCATCTTCTCTGCTCTCTTGGCAGAAACATGTGCACCACAGTGGGGAACTGCACCCGGGTCACCTGGTTCCTCCTGCAGGGGCTCACGGAGCGGGAGGAGCTCCGCGGGGTCCTCTTCCTGCTCTTCCTGCTCATCTACTCAGTCACCCTCTTGGGCAACCTGGGCATGATCGTCCTGATCCGCACAGACCCGCAGCTCCACACGCCCATGTACTTCTTCCTAAGCGTCCTCTCTTTCATAGACGCTTCCTTTTCCACGATGGACACCCCCAGGCTGCTGGAGAGCTTCCTCACCTCAGGGCTGGTCATATCCTTTGCAGGCTGCGTGGTCCAGATGGCCCTCATGACTCTCCATGGGACTGCTGAGTGCCTGCTCCTGGCTGTCATGGCCTGCGACCGATTCACTGCCATCTGCCACCCTCTCCTCTGCCACACCATTATGTCCCAGCGTCTGTGCGTCCTGCTGGTGACAGCCACCTATACTGCTTCTGCAGCCATTTCAACTTTGCTGACTATGCCTCATCTTTACGCTGCCCTACTGTGGCCCCAATGTCATTAACCACTACTTCTGCGACATCCCCCCTGTCCTCCGTCTTTCCTGTGCCGATACCAGAGAGGTTGAAGCCATCATGATCTCCTTGTTGGCCTTCCTCATCCTTTTCACCATCACCATTAACCTACTCTCCTATGCCTACATCCTGGTGACCATCTGCAGGATGTGCTCCCTGGAGGCCCAAAGCAAAGCCTTCTCCACCTGCGCCTCCCACCTCACCATCATCTGCCTCTTCTATGGCACTGTCACCTTCATGTATGGTCAGCCAAGATCTCACAATTTCGTGGAACAAAACAAGGTCGTGTCTGTTGTCTACACTGTGGTCATCCCCATGCTGAACCCTCTGATCTACAGCCTGAGGAATAAAGATGTCAAATGTGCTTTAAAGAGGAGATGCCTTGGCAAGCTGCCTTTTTAACCAAGTGTGGACTGTTCTATCCAAGGAAGCCGCTACACTGAGCATGGACAGAAACACTTACACTTAGAGCAAAATATGTGCCAATACCATTTTAAAGACTTTACACATATTGGCTCATTTAATCTTCACAATAAGTATATGAAATGAATAGATAATATACTTATAACCTAGGAATGTGGGCGGTGCCAGTGGCTCAGTGGGTGGGGTGCCAGCCCCATATACCGAGGGTGGCGGGTTCAAACCCAGCCCCGGCCAAACTGCAACAACAACAACAACAAAAATTGCCGGGCACTGTGGCAGGCGCCTGTAATTCGAGCTACTGGGGAGGCTGAGGCAAGAGAATCTCCTAAGCCCAGGAGTTGGAAGTTGCTGTGAGCTGTGTGTGTGATGCCACAGCACTCTACTAAGGGTGACAAAGTGAGACTCCGTCTCTAGAAAACAAAAAAATAAATAAAACCAACCTAGGAATGTGAGGTGCAGAGAAGCTGTTTTCCCAGATGCAAACTAGACAGGAGCACCTATCTCTGCTGATTAATGTTAGGCTTCCCGAGGGGTGAAATGGGCTTCTGTGGGAAGTGAAAGGGGCTCCCACTGGATCTGGCACAAACGATTGTTCACAGTCCACTGGTTTCCTTTCTTCCCTGCAGAAAGCACTCCATAGGATCGAGTACTCTTGCACAGGGATGTTTTCCAAGGGTGAGACCATATCATGTAGCTCTGATAATTTTTTTTAAAAAGCATTTCATGGGGTGGCGCCTGTGGCTCAAAGGAGTAGGGAGCCGACCCCATAGGCCAGAGGTGGTGGGTTCAAACCCAGCCCTGGCCAAAAACTGCAAAAAAAAAAAAACATTTCATGGGCGGCATCTGCGGCTCAGTGAGTAGGGCACTGGCCCCATATACCAAGGGTGGCAGGTTCAAACCCGGCCCTGGCCAAACTGCAACAAAAAATAGCCGGGTGTTGTGGCAGGCACCTATAGTCTTAGCTACTTGGGAGGCTGAGGCAAGAGAATCACCTAAGCCCAAGAGCTGGAGGTTGCTGTGAGCTGTGATGCCACAGCACTCTACTGAGGGGGACAAAGTGACACTCTGTCTCTAAAAAAAAAAAGCATTTCATTGATCATGGAAAAGTTCTTCCCTTTCCAACTCACCTTTTTTAACTCTTCTGTCATTGTCAAGTTGAAGTCTCCCTTTAGACTTCAACTAGTGTGATTTTAAACTTTCCCTAGTTTTGTCTCCCTTTAACACAGAATTACTTAACTAACAGTAATTACCTAGGGTTTAATAATGTTATGTTGTTTTCATTTTTACTTTTTTTTTATGTTACTTCTTATTTATGACTCTGATTTTAAGAGGTTTTTTGTAATAAACAGAATAGAAAAACAAGTATCCCATGGTCTTGATACTAATTGGAAACCTATATGTTAACAACTACACACCTACAAGAAAGAAAAGCACAAGTATATACTAGTGAGGGGGAGGGAGAGGAGAGTAAAGGGAGGAGGGAGGGTGACAGGCAACTTCTTACCTAATATCCATAATGGGAGGGTATACAGCCCACCCCCAGGCAAAGGGCTCAACTACAGCTCGAACTTTATCTTAGAAACAAAAACAATATAACCTAGACATTTGTACCCTCATATTAATCTGAAATTTTAAAAACAAACCTCAAAAACAAAGGTCTGGGTTTTTTTTTTTTTTAATAAACAGTTGTTTAGAACAGCCTCAGTTTTAGAAAAATCACAATATGGGTGGTAACACTGGAACATATCACAAAGGAGGTGAAAAATGACCTCAGGAGCACATACCAAAATTGCATACTTTTTAAAACATGTTTACATTCATTGTTTTACTTGACCTTTCTCCAACGCTTTAAGATAGGTATGCCAGGTGTTATTTACCCACATTTTACAGATAATAAAAGAATCCGAGAGGTTTGCCTGACCAGCCAAAAGTCTGACTAGAAGTCATAAGTAACTTAGAACAGCAAACCTAAAGGTCCTGAATCATGGTGGAACCCCTGCACACCTCAGCTTCATTTCGAAACACATGAAAATTCTTGCTCTTCTTGTACTGGGGACAGTATTGTGTGCCCCCAATATTCATATGCTGAAGCCCTAACCCCCCAGTTCTTCAGAATGTGATGGTATTTGGAGACAGGAACTTTAAAGAGGTGACTAGGTTAAAATGAGGTCATTAGAATGAGCCCCAGTCCAATCTGACTCGTGTCCTTATAGGAAGAGGAAATTTGGGCACAGAGAGACACCTAAGATCCGAGCATGGGGGAAAGACCCTGTGAGAACACAGTGAGAAGGCAGCCAACTGCAAGACCAGGAAAGAGGCCTCAGAAGAAACCTACCCTGCCAACACCTTGAACATGGACTTCCAACCTCCAGAACTGTGAGAAAGTAAATTTCTGTCATTGAAGCCAATTAGTCTGAGTTATTTTGTCATGGCAGCCAGAACTCACCAACACAGCTTCCATGCTCAAGACTGCCTCTCAATCCAATATGGCTGCTGAGGCTCCAGCCATCAGTTCAATGTTTAATGAAGAAAGCTGGAGGAATGAGGAAAAAAACTGCCAGCTATCTGCTCCATTTTGATATCTGCTGTGGTTTGAGTGCCTGCCCCCCAAATTTAATTGCCATTGTGATAGCATTAAGAAGTGGGACTACAAAGAGGTGACTAGGCTGTGAGGAGTTGCACTTATCAAGGGAGAGAGTTCATGATAAATGTGGCTTCTGCCCCCTCTTGTCCTCTCTTACTCTTGTGCACCCTCTCTGCTTTTCTACCTTCCACCAAGGGATGATGCACCAGGAAGAATTGCACCAGGTGCAGCCTCTCAGCTTTGGACCTCCCAGCCTCTAAGGCTGTTAAAAATACATTTCTTTTTTAAATAAATTGCCTCAAGGAATATAGCACCGTATCAGGTTACAAAATCAACGCTCATAAATCTGTAGCCTTTATATATACCAACAGCAGCCAAGCTGAAAAAGCAGTCAAGGACTCTATTCCGTTCACAGTAATGCCAAAGAAGATGAAATATTTAGGAGTTTACCTAACAAAGAATGTGAAAGATCTCTATAAAGAGAACTATGAAACTCTAAGAAAAGAAATAGCTGAGAATGTTAACAAATGGAAAAACATACCATGCTCATGGCTGGGAAGAATCAACTATACTACCCAAAGCGATATATAATTTTAATGCAATCCCCATTAAAGCTCCACTGTCATATTTTAAGGATCTTGAAAAAATAATACTTCATTTTATATGGAATCAGAAAAAAACTCGAATAGCCAAGACATTACTCAGGAATAAAAACAAAGCAGGAGGAATCACGCTACCAGACCTCAGACTATACTACAAAGCCATAGTGATCAAAACAGCATGGTACTGGCACAAAAATAGAGA
>CAUYQV010097801.1:0-34911 GCA_963574575.1 Galagoides demidoff
AATGTATTTATCTTCATTCATTCTTTATGAGGTTTTTGTTTCTAGTCCTTATCTTAAACATTGTTATTGTTATTAAATTTTAAGCCTTTTTAATTTTGTGAAGGCTAAAGTGGAAATCTAGTAAACACATGTATATGTAAAAAAAAAAAAAAATTAGCCAGGTGTGGAGGCGTGTGCCTATGAGTTCAAACTACTTAGAAGGCTGAGGCAGGATGATGGCTTGAGCCCTCGAGTTTGAGGGTACAGTGAGCTATAATTGTGCCACTGCATTCCAACCTGGACATCAGACCAAGAATTTATCTCTAGAAAAATAAAAAAAATGAAAGATCAATGTCACTTCTCAAGAGATTGTTATCAACAAACTCCATCAGCTTCCTCTTGTGCAGCAACGCTATAAAGCAGCATTTGGATCACAGAAAAGTGTGGAATCTGGACCAACAGCAGAGCCCTTACATGGAACTTGTGAAAATGCCAGTTCTTGGACCCTACCACGCCCTGCAGAATCAGAAACTCAGGGTAAGGCCTAGCAGTCCAACTTAAGCCCTTCACGGGTGGAATGCATGCTTGAGACTGAGAAGCACTTCCTTCCAATATCATTATAATCCCCAGAGTTCCACTTTCTCCCAGAGTTAAGCAGAAGTTCCCTTCTTTGTGCATTCGAATGTAGATTCCTAGTAGAATAAACAATCTGAGTCTCCACTTCCTCCTTCTTGGCATTTGTCTCCTGCTCTTTATTCAGGACTAATTAACCTTCACACTGGCCGATTAGTCAATGCTAGAATTCAAATGGCCCCAGCTGTATCCAGAATTAACATGAAAGCTTTCCTAAAATATTTGAGTTTTTTTTTTAATATTGCAGATTTTCCTATTCAAAAACAAGCATTTAGGCCTAGTTTCATTCCAGTATGAAGGTGAATTTTTCATGTATTATTTCCTTGATATAATTCTTTTGTGTGCTCATTAAATATACACACTGCCAAAAAGTAATTTGTTGAGGGCAGCACCTGTGGCTCAAAGGAGTAGGGTGCCAGCCCCATATGCTGCAGGTGGCGGGTTCAAACCCAGCCCCTGCCCAAAATTGCAAAAATAATAATAATAATAATAATAATTTATTGAGACTGCCACAAGTAGATAAGGAATGTGACAAAAGCAAAGGTACACGTTTATTATACAGTGATCCCACCCTGCTTACCATCCTCATCTTACTCATTCACCCCTTTGTTCATTGCAGAAATATTCACCTGCGAGATGCCAGGCACTGTTCTAGGTATGGAGGATTCAGCTGTAAACAAGATACATGGGGTAGGGCTGTCTCTTCCTCCAGCACCTTGCATTGTAGAGGAGGGAAACAAACCATAAATACATCAATAAATCAATAAGTACTATAATTACAGGTTGTGTTAACTACTCTGCAAGATATATAAGCAGGATAATGTAACAGAGTCCCTGGAAGGGTAGCTTCCTTAGGGTGCTTGAAAAGGTGTCTTTAGGGGACGGTGCCTGTGGCTCAAAAGGGTAGGGCCCCGGTCCCATATGCTGGAGGTAGCGGATTCAAACCCAGCGCTGGCCAAAAACTGCAAAAAAAAAAAAAAAGGTGTCTTTAGGGAGATCATATGTGAGCTCAGTCTGAGGAATGAAAAACTTGTATGAAGAGGTGGAGGAAGGGTGGAAGGTTTCAGGCAGAGGGTTATTTACAGCAAGCAACAGCTTAGCACTTTTCAAGATGAGTCCATGGGAAAGACTATTGGGAAAATATGATCAAAAACAAAATCTCTTCCTAGTCCAGAAAACCTCTCCACAAAATAGAAGAGAAAAAAGTCTTCTTACTGAATATGCATTAAATCAGAATAGATGCACAGCAGAGGTAGGTACTAAGAAATTCCACGGCCTGCCAGGCATCTCCCCTCCTCTACAACCCAGCACATGCAACACGTTACATACATGTTCTCAAGATAAGCAGTTACTAGTCCTCAAGTAAAAGGACTTGGCAGCACCATTTATCACATGTAGTTCTTCCTAAATTTACTTGGTAGTGGTGGTGGCCATCTGTGCAAACTAATTGGCTTTATCCAAATGAAAAATAAAATTCTCATTATGCAAGAGGTAGTTCTGCAACTTAGAAGGAGGAGCCTGCCCTCCCACAGAAGCTGGGGGATAGGGGCACTCTCTTCCTTGGTGATTACATTTCCAAAAAAACTATTCCTGGGTCCTTAAGAAAGACATTTCTGGGTCTAAATGAGGCTTATTTAGTTTTCAAAAAGAGCTTATTTAGCTTTCAAAAAGATTTACATACATTTCAAAGAGACAGAGAAGGAACTTAACAATTACAAATTTTCTAAAGTAAATGCTCTAAGAATAGGGAGTGAGGATCTTTCTTTTCTCTTTCAACAGGGAAAATTAAGCCATTTATTTTTAAATCATATTCGCCCTTACAAAAGACATGAATTAAAGTAACAGGGACCAAATCATTCAGTGTCTTAAAAGAGTTTATATTTTACTCTCAGAGAAATGGGAACTCACTGCAGGTTTGCAGCATGATCTAATTGATGTCTTCAACAAGACATTTAGCCCCCCCCCCCCATATGATGTACTGAGAAGGGCACATCACTTTTGTGCCAATTCTTGCCAAAAAGACTATAGATAGAGATCTATAGTCTCAATCTAACTATAGAAAACAACTGACAAACCAAAATTGGGGAATGTTCTATGAAAGAACTGACCAGTACTTTTCTAAAATATCAAGGTTATGAAAAACAAAGACTAAGGACCTGTCACAAACTGTAGAACACTAAAGACACAATGACAAGTAAATGTAACGGAGGACCTTGGACTAGACCCTAGACCAGAAAGAAACATTTTTGGAAAAACTGGTGAAAACTGAATAAGGTCTATGGCCTAGTTAATAGTAGTGTAATGTTAATTTCCGGAAATTAATGAAATTGAAAACAAAAGAATCATTCAGAAAATTAATGGAACAAGGAGTTGGTTTTTTGAAAAAATAAATAAAATAGATAAACCTTTGGCCAGACTAACTAGAAATAAAAACGTAAAATCTCTAGTAACCTCAATCAGAAATGACAAAGGGGAAATACCAACTGATGCTACAGAGATACAAGAGATTATCTCTGAATACCACCAGAAACTTATGCCCAGAAATCTGACAATATGAAGGAAATGGATCAATATTTGGAATCACACCTCTCCCTAGACTTAGCCCAGATGAAGTAGATCTCCTGAACAGACCAACTTCAAGCACTGAAATCAAAGAAACAATAAAAAAACTCCCAACAAAAAAATGCCCTGGTCCAGATGGCTTCACACTAGAATTCTATCAAACCTTCAAAGAAGAGATTATTCCTGTACTGCAGAAATTATTTCCAAAAATTGAGGAGAAAGGAATCTTCCCCAACATGTTTTAGGAAGCAAACATCACCCTAATACTAAAACCAGGAAAAGACCCAACTAAAAAGGAGAATTTCAGACCAATTTCACTAATGAATAAAGGTGCAAAAATTCTCAACAAAATCTTAGTCAACATTACAGCTTATCATCAAAAAAGTCATACATCATGATCAAGTAGGTTTCATCCCAGGGATGCAAGGCTGGTTTAACATAAATGGTAGCAGCAAAGATGGAGAAAATCAGGAATCAAATGAATTAAGGGACAAAACTGACAGTGTTTGGGGATCTATTGAGTGGGAGAAGTTAAGGACAGGGAAAATTTCTAGGATTTTTGCGTAACTTTGTTGGGATATGCCATTTGTTCAGAGAGAAAAGCTACAAGAAACAGAGAATTGTAGTGTAGGCAAGATGATCTCCAGTTCCACCCGCTCAAAAATGTCATAGCAAAAATCTAACTCCCTCTGACAGAAAAGAAGGCATTGATCAATGTCATGATGATCAACATATGAGTTTAGTATTATTCCCCATAGAGATGGCCCAGATACTTCAAACCCTAACTTAGACCTGTGTCTGAGGCACAAACAGCATGTGTCTTAGCATGTGTCTTACCAATCTTTAGTTTTAAATTCATAGTTATTCCTTCTACCTCCCCCAGATTACCTCAGGTAGCAAACTAGTTAGCAATAAGGAAGTAACCAGAACTCTAACTGAACCTTTTGGTCCTCTTAATTAAGTCACTTGTAGAAGCCAAAACAAAAGCCACCTGTTATCTATTTACAGATTATTTAGTTTTAACTAAACCAAACTTCACAAATTTGACAAGTGTGGATAAAAGATAATACTAATAAGAAAAACGACAGACCTGATTTCTAGATTTGTAATTCTAGTGTCACTCATCTGCCACATCAGAAAAAGAAGTAGCATACTACTCTGCCTTTTTAAAAAAGGGAATAAATAATGACAACTTGCTCCTTCCAGACATGGATGACTTTTTATAGAGATTGAGAATGTTATTATTTAAAAAAAAAATCTTATGCTATGCCTCCATAGCATTTTGAGCATTTTTAAATGGGTGCTTAGAAATGTTTTCTTCAGTACATCATTTTGCCACCAACAGAATTCATTCCACATGGATATTGTGAAGAAAAGAAAGAGGGCCCCATAGTGCTTTTAACTCCCCCTCCAGACTCGTCTATACTTTTCTGAAGACTTTAAGACCCTGACTTGTAAGGGGACAGGCAAGTTTCTGTTTGCTGGCTTGAGCCTGGGCAGGCTCTTTCAGCACAGGCTGACGGCTGTCCTGGAAAATGGCCCACAGCTCAGCATTCTTAGATGGGAACCTGTAGACTCAGAGGTCACACTGCCTGAATTCACAATGTACCCAGCCACTTGCTAACTATGTGGCCTTGGGCAAGTTGTGTATTTCCTTAAGCACCAGTTTTTCATTTGCAAGGGGGAGTTGACATGATGCTTCCCCTCAGAGTAGTGTTAAGAGGACATAGTAAGCCAAGGAATATAAAGCTTTGAGAATAAAGCTGACCTGTTCTGGTTCTGAGATTGGCCCTATTCTAGAATCACGACTAAAAGCTGTCAATAAAGGCCAATTAAAATTGTCAATATCAAGGTGTGAGGCTCGTGACTGTAACCCAAGCTACCTAGGAGGCTTCAGGCCTGAAGTTCAAGATTAGCCTGGGTAACATAGCAAGGCTATGTTATTTATGTCTTAAATAAATAAATAATAAGTAAATAAATAAAATTAGCCAGGCTTGGTAGTGTGTATCTGTCCTCGCAGGTACTGGGGAGACTGAGGTGAGAGGATCATGTAAGCCCAAGAGTTTGAAGCCCAATGAGCTACGATCATATCACTGCACTCCAGCCTCTAAAAAACATAACTTAAAGCCAATTAAGATCTTTGTAGAAGCCAAAACAAAAACCATTAGGCATCTATTTACAGAGTATTTAGTTTGAACTAAACCAATCTATATTTCTTATAATTTTACCTTGACCCTCCAATTATTCTGATTTCCTTGTGGTTGGGAATTCCATAGTTTTAAGTTTCAGAATTGTCCTATCGTGGACCAACCACTATGTCCATCTTAGTTAAGGCATAAGCTATTACTAAAACACACATAATCCCTACTATTAGCACATTAAACTGAACTGAAAATATTGAAAAAATAATTGCAAAGCTGAATGTATGAAAAGGAGTTCAACCTCTCTAGTAATTAAAGATAGGTACAATAAAACTGATGAGATATAATTTTTCACCTATTAAGGTGGAAATTTTAAAAATACATGTAAATTACGTGAAATACATATGTACAAGAATTAGTAATATCAAAAGAAATAAGCCTTTGCATAGACTTCTAGTGGGAGTATAATCTAGTTCAGTCTTTCTGGAATCTTAAAAATAATTGGACCCAACAATTTTGCATGCAGAAGTAAATAAACCCTTTTTCTTCCTTCAAGATAGCCAAACACATTATTAAGCTATAATTATTAAAATAGTGTATTATTTGAACAGAGAACAGGATAAGAGATTCAAATTGATATGACTCTTAAGTACAGTAAGTTAATATTTTAAATCAGTGCCAAAAAGATGGAATGGAAAAGAAATGGCTTGGAGACAATTGGATATCCTTTGGGAAAAGCATGAAGTTATACATACCATTAAGCAAAAACAAATTTCAAATGCCTTCAATATCTAACCATAATAACCCTAGAAGAAAACATATATAACTATTTTTATAATTTTTGAAAGGAGAAGGCCTTTATTGGCATAGGCATAAGACCTAGAACTCAAAAAGAAAATGCTTGAAATCTGAACTACAATTAAGAATATCTATGTGATAAAAAAGCACTGTAAGTAAAATTAAAAAATAAGCAGTGGGTTGAAAGAACACATTTGCCACACATATAGAAAACAAACAGTTAAAATTTTCTGTAAATCAATACATAAAGAGATATAATTTAATGGAAAAATATACAAATTAAGGTATTCAAAGAGAACACCTCACTGAATTAGAAATACAAATTACAAATGGACAATAAACAGGGAAAAGATAGTTTTTTACATCATTAAGGTGATAAAAAAATTAAGCCACAAATGAATTTCTGCCTCTAGGTTAGCAATATTTTATTATTTACTTTGTTCAAGAGAGTATGGAAAAATGGAAATCCACATGTTGTAGAGGGTGTAAATTGGTACAACTTTTTGAAGAGCAGTTTGGCAGTATTTGTTCAAACTGAAAAGGCACACAACCTGTTACTCTGACATTTGTCTTCTAAGAAGATATAATATATAAATATTGAACATGTGTGCAAAGATCTATGTCCAAGGAAGATTATGACAAGTTTTGTTTATAACAGGAAAACAAAGGAAAAAAGGAATAGCCCAACAGTCCATCTGTTGAATGAATATGGGCGGAGCAGAGAAATAGTGATTCAGCTAAAAGGGTATATAATCAAAAAAAAAGTTTAAAATAGCAATAAAAAGTAAAAATAACCTAAGTGTGATAATCAAGCTATTGCATTAAAAAATGATGCCTTAAAATATTTACTTAAATAGGACAAGGTTCACAGTATACTGAGTAGAATGAAGTGATAGTATCACATGTTCAATATGACCGATTTTCATAACATGCACACTCCGAGAGGGGATATACACCCATGTGTGAACAATGGACATCCCTGGGTGGGTAGGTAAAGGGACCACTAGGTAGTTTAATTTATTCTTTCTATTTGTATTTTCCAACATCAACATTCACAGTTAACTTTAGTAATTATGAAAATGAAAATTTAACACAACAACAACAAAATGAAGATTCAGGAGGAGAAGAATAATTCCTGAACTAAAACAGAGTGCTTTATTTTCTTTCTCCCCAAACCCAAATGACCTAAAATGAAATGCCTTATGGTTATTTTATGCATACAAATACAGAATGTTTTAAATTCATCTCCAAAACCTCCATCGTACCATTCACATCCACATCTGTTAATCTCTCATTTGGGGGGTTATTTGTATGGAGGAATTTGTGAAATCAACATTCTGCTGTCAATCTTAACACCAGGGGTTTTAGAAAGTAGCATGAATGAAATGTGCTAACCCTGGCCTTGGGTGCAATCATTCCAGAAAGCATATTTATTTTTTTTATTTTTTTAACCAAGGAATAAATAGATATTTCAGCTGCTAGATAGAAAAATATTCACTTTTCAATATGAAAGGTCAGCAGCAATTGGATAAGAATATAATAAATTGTAAGAAAAGTTTAGAGTTATAAGCTTGTGTGGCCATGCATAAAAAACTCTTAAAAACTGTGACCATCCAAGGGTTTCTTTCTCAATGGGTCTTTTATTCCAATGAGTTGGCACAGTGAAAGATGCACTGCATTGTTCTGACATCACACCAGGGTGAAAACACACAGTTCTGTTGACATCAGTACAATGCACTACAATATATTTTTATATCCTCTGTAGGTGTTCTGAAAGGACCTTATTGGTGGAAATGCTAAAAAAAAAAAAAAAAAGAAAGAAAAAAAGAAAAGAAAAGAAAAAACACAGGAAAATCCCTGCAATGAATGGAGCACAAAAGCATTTCAATTTCCTAGTAAAAACTAGAGTTACTTAGAAATGTAAGGATAACATTAAGCATACAAATAGAAAGACATTTTCAAATGGAACACATAAAAACGCTTTTCCTGTGTCACAGTTTATTATGCAAATTCCATACATCTTAGAATAATGCAGTATGCTTAAGAAAATTAGTTTGCCAAGAAAACTGTTCATAATAAACCTCAACAGATCAAAAAAACTTAATTTGGTATAGACATAGTGTTATCTCTTACTCTGTGTTCTTCTTATGCCTTCCGGTCTTATTCAAAATTGTTTTTATTTGAATTCCTATGAATGAGTCTTCTTGTGAACTACATAGTGCCTGCATCATATTCTAGTAATTAAAAAATAAAGTATTACCAGATGTAGGTGTGGCTGTACTATGGCAAGGTGAGATGAAATAAAAGCAGTGGGAAGCCAGATAAGTAAAGTAAAGGAAGCAAAGTGTGGGCTCCAAGGGGTCTTGGATACTGAATGTTCAAGTGTAAGGAGATCTCAGAATCTCGCTACATGCAGCTTGACTCAGAAATGAGAGAAGCACAAAGGAAGCTACTCAGCAAAATCAGCTCATCTCAGCCATATGAATGTATTAGCCTCTCATGACCCTCACATTGTGCAGAACAAGGAGCTCCAAAGAATCAGGGAATTAGGGTACTTCATCATTTGCTAGTCTAATTAGATTTTTTATAGAGAAATATAGATAGATATTAACTGGGAAAGTATAATGTAGTTAGAGTGCTCAAATTAATATAGGTTTCACTGTATACAGATGTCAAAATGAGTGATTTGGGATTCTATGCGCTGTATTTTCTTCCTTACATGAGCACATCTGTCTAGTACAATATGTATACAATAGCAATTCTGTCTAAAAATGTGTAGAATATCCAAAATGAAGGTATGAATAAGATGAGACAAATTATTAAGAAAAGAATTCTATAGAAGCTAATTTGTGTTTTTAATTGGATTAGTGTACATGATTGCCAGAGAAGAAGAGGCAACAATTTTTTAATATTTATAACTGGGTAGAATATAAATATAAAATTTATCATTTTAACTATTTTTAAGTGTATGATTCAATGGCATTAAGTACATTTACAATGTTTGACAAACATCATCATCATCCATCTCCAGAACTCTCTATTTTTTTTTTTTTTTTTTTTGGCTGGGGCTGGGTTTGAGCCCGCCACCTCCAGCATATGGGGCTGGCGCCCTACCCTTTTGAGCCACAGGCACCACCCAACTCTCTATTTTTTGAACAATAACTTCCCAGAGTAAGAAATTCTAAATACAGGAAAAAATAATTAAGTGTACAAAAACATCATTTTGCAAGTCAAAGTTAGATGGAAAAAAAAAAAGTTTTGATGCTCTATGTTACCCAAACTATACATATAATAATCTCTGTTGGGACTGTTTTACAATATTCTAGCATTTTTATTAACTAGTTCTTTCACTGACTTAATATTTATCACGTAATTAGTTCCCCGTTTCCAATTAACCCAAAGTACACGAGGAAAAATAGTTATCATCATTCATCATCTGTGTCCAACAGCCCCTTTTTATTACAAGTTATTTTATAAATAACTTAGAGACAAATAAAAGGATATTGAATAACTTTATGTAAAATTTCCATACGAAAATACAGGAAACCTCTACAGCAAATAATTGGATCAAGTAAATTTTGTACAGCACCATGAAAGATAATATAGTACTGTCATGTACCCTTTCTCTGAGTCTTGTCACAAAATATTGGGGATTGAAGTCTCCTGATTGAATCACAAACTGGATAAAAACAACATAATTTCATCTGTGTCCCCAGAAATGTATTGTTCACTCACCCGTTTTTGAGTTGGAGAAAATTCACATGGGATATCACCATGGGAAAACTCATAACCCCAAATTTTGCTTATACAATTAATTTCGCCACCATCACTCATAACTAGAATGTGGCTATCCGCCTCTTTGCATTTATCTTTAGATTTGTCAAGCAGATTCTTCTGTCTATTTCTTCCCTTCATCATCTTGGGCAGAAAATACAAAATTCTAAATTCTTCACTGTTTCTAATGGAAGCTAAAAACAGACCACAAAGATGGTCTCCTCTCTCTTACACTATTCTTAGAAGATCATGCCATCCTTTGGGCAACATAATTTTACATTGCTGAGAATGGTGACTTGTTCCTAAATCATTCTTTTAGGCCTCATATTTAGGTAATTTCATGATTTTATGTGTTATGATTTTAGTCTGTTCAGACTGTTAATTGATGAGTAACGGTGAAATAATTCCTAAGATGATAAACTAGCACAATATTTCAAGAAGTAAAAATTAATAAGATCGCTAAGATCACACAATGTATCTTAGGTTTTCAAAGGGTTTAATGGACCCCCATAGTAATTACAAGACTGAATTTTTTTTTAAGAATGGTAAATTTTCTCTTTGTTCTTTGCAAAGATTCAAAAAAAGAATTAAAGTTATGAAGTGTCAGTTCTTACAAAAGGTTAAAACTGTTTAAAAATGAACTCCAAAACTCAAATCAGAGCCAATGGACCCTGACAGCATACCAATAAAATACATTTATTTTAGAAATAAATTTTGCATCACTAACTTAATGAGAAAACCAGTAAGACTTGCTGTTTCAGTCAGGATTGTGCTCTTCTATATAATCCACTTAAAAGAACAATAGCTTAAACAGATAAATCTGTCATGTACAAGCAGTACAGACATAGGTGGTCCAGTCTTCGGTATATATGGCAGCGCATCATGGTCATTAGAGAGCAATACCCCTCTATTTTTCTGCTCTGCTATTCTTAGCATGTAACTTTTTGTTCTCAAGATCACCTCATGGTTCTAATTAAGCTATTATTGCTCTAGCCATCTGATCTAGATGAGAACCAGGAAGGAAGAATGGGGGTGGGAAGAAAGTGTGCATCTCCTGGATTCATCAGCTTCCTCTGAGCATCTGTACTGGATGTCACATGTGGCATTTCCTCTTATCTCACTGCCCAGAACTAAGACACATGACTTCACCGAGTTGCAAGGACAGGTAAGCCTTAGTTGCAAGAAAGGCTAAGCCTTACGGTATTTTAGCTAATACATCGCCACTACCAGTAATGAAATTATTCCTTTAGTAAAGCAGAAGGGAATAATGGCTATTGGGTAGATAAAAAAATAGCCTATGCCACGACTACCAAAAACAGAAGGTGAACATAAACACATACAAAAAAATTATTAAACTATAGATATATGTTGTTGATAAGTGACGTTCACAGCCCAAAAGCTTCTCACTTGGTCAAAAAGGGAAAATATGAAGTCCCACAACAATGTTAATGACTTTCCCCTTGATTTCAATCCAAAACACCAGAAGAGAAAATAACTGTTTTTCCTCAATGGTTTGATCATTTAATGTTTCAGTATTACTTAATGGCATATTTATGTAGCATCTAAAAATCATTTCCTAAATGACTAGAGATGTGCATGTCACACTTTGAGAAAGGCTGACCTTCATGAAGAAAGCAGAAAAGGAGATAAGATGAAAAAGGTAAACAGAGAATAGGGAGATAGACTCTGGTTCTTACCTCGAGGAGTTCTAAATTAGAATTTTGCTATTTATACCTAAAACAGCATTTGGACGTTATCTAGCCATAGTACCACAGTGTCACATGTTTATTATAGCACTATTCACAATCGCTGAAATATAGAATCAACCTAAGTGTTCACGAATCAATGAATGGATAAAGAAGATATAGTACATGCACACAGTGGAATATTACTCATGTCATTTGCAGCAACACGGATGGAACTGAAGGTCATTATGTTAAATGAAATAAGCCAGGCACAGAAAGACAAATATTGCATGTTCTCACTCTTAGTGGGAGCTAAAATAGTTGATCTCATGAGGATAAGAGGGCAGGAGGGTGGTTACCAGAGGCTGGGAAGGGTGCCGGAGATGTGGGGAACAAAGTGGGGATGAGTAATGGGTACAAAAATACAGTTAGGTAGAAGGAATAAGATCCAGTGTTCAGTAGCACAATAGGAACTATAGTTAACAATAATCTATTGCAAATTTCAAAGTAACTAGAAGAGTGGGATAAGAATGTTTCTAACACAAGGAAATGATAAATGTTTGAGGTACTAGATACCCCAATTACCCTGATTTGATCATTACACATTATATGCTTGTATCAAAATACCACATGTACGCCATAAATATGTACAAATCTATTCATAATAATTTAAAATAAAAATTAAAATATCTCCCTGTTTCCCTAAAAGTAGGTCAAGGTGACTTGAAATAATCAGAATATAACTGAAAATAGGCAATAAAGAGTACCGCCAATTATAAAACAACATCCAAAATAAGAATCATAACTTCACAAAATCAAGAATTATTTTAGAAGTAATTCTGCCCATTAAATAGGACAATTCCTTAAAAGAAAACAAACTTTGGTGCAGCGCCTGTGGCTCAAAGGAGTAGCGCGCCAGCTCCATAGGCTGGAGGTGGCGGGTTCAAACCCAACCCTAGCCAAAAACTGGAAAAAAAAAAATCTTTGCTTTATTTTACACTGTCCTCATAGTTTTATGTGATGATTCAAAAAAATTCTATGTACACTATAATTTCTCCTTTAAATTTGTCTATTTGCTGTGTAAAATTTCCCTAATCTGTTAACACATAGCAGATGTGCAATTTGTGAATAAATAAGTAAATAAACATATTTATGATGACCACACATTCTCAAAAGGTTTTTATTGAGGGGGTGTTGATCATGCAATTGGAAACATTCTCCTATAGGCAATGGGGACAGCCTAAAGGAAATTAACACAGGAGAGGGACAGGACATACTTGTGTCTTAGGTGTGTTTCAAAGCAGTGTGGAGAATGACTGGATCAGAGAGAGAAAGGAAAAGGCTGCTTCAGTAACTCCAGTTATTGAAGGTCTGGATAAAGGCTGAGAAAGAACAGGAGAAGCAGATATGAAACAGCCCTCCCATTGGCTATGCCTGCATCACATCTTAGTTCCTGTCAAGGACTCCAGGAAGTGTCTCCTGATTTCCCTGGGCTGGCCTGGACACTGTTCTTTAGGCTCTCACAGCACCTGTGCTGTTTTACAGTGCAGCTCTTATCACCTGCTTTTAAAATTTTTATTTCAGGATATTATGTTGTGGTTACATGAATTACTTTTGTGCAGTGAGTCAAAGTGTAAGTGAGCTCATTACAGATAGCATGCACTGTATGTTTGGGGTGTGAATGTACCTGCCCCTTTTACCCCCCTCTCACCTGCTTTCTTTCTGTTCAGTTTTACTACCATATACTCATGTGGGTGTTGATTAGTTCCAATTTGATAGTGAGTACATATGGTGTTTTGTTTCCATTCTTGTGATCTTTCACAAGAAGAATAGTCTCCAGTTCCATCTTACATGTTATAAGAGGTATTAATTCACCTTTTTTGTGGCTGAGTAGTACTTCTTGGCATATGGATATCATGTTTTATTAATCCACCTCTGTACTGATAGGCACTTGGGTTGATTCCATATCTCTGTGAATTGTGCTGTAATAAACATTTGGGTACACATGTTTTTCTGATAAATATCCAATGGTAAGATTGCTGGGTCAAATGGTAGGTCTACTGTTAGTTCCTTGAAGGGACAGTTATCTCTATACTATATTCCATAGTGGCTGTATACTCTGAAGTTCTGCCAGCAGGGTCTGAAGTGTCTTAAGCGACTTTTTCTCTGCATCCATACTAGCATCTGTTGTTTTGATAAACTCCATTCTCATTGGAGTTAGGTTATATCTCACTGTGGTTTTGATTTGCATTTCCCTGATGAGTAGAGATGCTGAACATTTTTTCATATTGTTTATTGGCCATTAGTCTATCTCCTTTGAAAAGTTTTTGTTCACGTCTTTTGTCCACTTTTTTATGAGATTGTTTGAACTTTTTCTTGCTGATTTTTTTGAGTTCTTTATAGATTCTGGTTATCAACCTTTTATTGAATGTAGAGCATGCAAATATTTTCTCCTATTCACTCTATTGATTGTTTCCTTGGCTAGATAGGAGCTTTTTAATTTAATCAAGTCCTATTTGTCAATTTTTGTTGTTGCTGCAACTATGTCTAGGGCATTCTTTATACATTCTTAGTCTAGGCCTACAGCTGTAAGTTTTACCAACATTTTCACCTAGAATTCTTATAGTTTCATGTCTTAACATTTCAGTCTGTTATCCATCATGAATTAACTTTTGTGAGTGATGCAGATCCTATTTCATTTTACCTGTGACTAGCCAATTTTCCCAGGATCATTTGTTGAACAGGGATTCTTTTACCCAGTGTAATTTATTACCTGTTTTGTCAAGAATCAGATGGCAATATGAGGATGGTTTCCTATCTAGGTTCTCTGTTCTTATCCACAGGTCTATGTCTCTGTTTTTCTGCCAATACCATGCTGTTACTTAACCCTTGTAGTATAGCCTGAAGTTTGGTAACATCATGCCTCCCAATTTTTTCTTCCTACTAAAAGTTGCTTTGGCTATTTGGGGTCTTTTCCATATGAAGCATAGAACCATTTTTCCAAAATCTGTGAAAAATGACGTTGGTATTCTTTTGAATCTGTAGATCATTCTGTAGTACAGAGATCTTAATGTTGATTCTGTGATATATGAGCATAATATGTTTTTCCATCTATTCATATCCTCTGCAATTTCATTCCTTAATGTTTTGTACTTCTCCCTGTAGAGGTCTTTTACCTCTTTAGTTAAATATATTCCTAGGTATTTTATTTTCTTTGTTGCTATTGCAAAAGGTACTGAGTCTTTGATTTGATTCTCAGCTTGACTGTTGGCATATATGAATGCTACTGATTTGTATACATTCATTTTGCATCCTGAGACTTTGCTGATTCTTTTTCAATTCCAGGAGTCTCTTGGCAGAATCTTTGGGGGTTTTCTAGATATGAGATCATACTATCATCAGAGAGCAATAGTTTGACTTCTTCTTTCCTCCTTTGGATACCCCTGATTTCCTTGATTTCTTTCTCTTGTCTGATTGCTCTGGCAAGGACTCCCAGCACTATGTTGAATAGAACTAACCTTGTCTGGTTCTAATTCTGAGCAGGAATGCTTTTAATTTTTCCCTCTTCAATATGATGTTAGCTGCAGATTTGTCATATGGCTTTTATAATTTTGAAGTAAGTCCTATCTGTGCCTATTTTGTTAAGCATTCTTATCACAAAAGGGTGTTGAATTTTGTCGAGTGCCTTTTCTGCATCTTTTGAGAGGATCATATGGCCTTTGTTTGGGGTTGTATTTATTTGATGAATTACTTTAATAGATTTACATATGTTGAGCCACCCTTGCTTCTTTGGGATGAAGCCCACTTGGTTGTGGTATATTATTTTTTTGATGTGCAGCAGAGTTGAGTTTACTAGGATTTTACTGAGAATTTTTGTATCTATATTCATAAAGAATATTGGTCGGTAGTTTTCTTTTTTACTTGTATCTTTTTTGGCTTCATAGGATGTGTTGGGAAGTTTACTCCGTTTTAGTCCTTTATAACTTCCACTTATCATTGGTTCTTATAAAAGAACTTGAATACATTTTTGTATAAAAATTCAACCTATACAAATAAAGAGCCCTTTGACCCTCCCTGAATCCTGCAGAGGGGAAACCATTATTGCCAGCCTGTTATGAAATATTCCAGAGCCGTATCTTTTTATATACATAGAGAAATAGATAGCTTTATTTTATGGGCTTTTTCCGTAAGTTACATATTGTTATATACAATGTGCTTTTATTTTAACTAGATGAATCTTGATGACCTCTGCACATTTATCTGCCTCTTTCCTTTTGACTGCTGTGTGGTATTTCATAGTTGTGTCATGCACACTTGTGTGTCATGCACATAGTTGTGTCATGTACACGTAAGTATAATAAACCCTTAATTATTTTCAATTTGGACTAATTAATAAAACTACTAGAGTAAACATCTTTGAAATGTTTTTGTGTATGTACCTTTAGGCATATGCATATGTGTGCAAAATTTCTCTAAATTATAAACAAATGTGCATTTTTAAAATGTGGATCATGCCAGATTGCTATGCAATACAACTGTATCATTTTATACCCACTAAGAGATTATAAGAATCTCCCTTTCCTCCTATTCTCATGAGTACTTGATATATCAGTATTTTTGTCTTTTCCCAAACTGAAATAATAATTAATGTTTTTGAAGTCATATACAATATTTCTGTAAAATCTTTTCTTCCTCAATCATAGCCCTCTGGTTCCTTCAAACCCACCTTTCTAGGTCATGGTTTTCAGGCATTTCACTATCCCAGATTGCCTCCTGGAGAGGCTTCAATTTATCAATGTCTCTCTTAAAATGTATTTCCAATTATAATGGTACAAGTATACTTTGACCTGGCCTGTGTACAAAATAGGACTATTATATATCTTGCTCTGAACTAGCAGATCTTTATATTTTGTGAGTCACTTTGCTCATTAAGTCTCTAATATAAGGTATGAATCCTTTCTCTTAAAAAAAAATACACATACATGCAATATGTACACAGTGTCAAAGGTTTCATGAACCACGGCCCCGAGGTTTATCACTTATTAATACAGCCCCACACCACATTTATATTTTAGTTGCAATATCACAATATTGTTGATTCACACTGAATTTGCAATAGACTACTTCTCAAATCTTATTTACATTAACTACTAGAAAATTATATCTTTCTCAGCCTATTTTTTTATATATTTTGAGCTTAGATTGTAAACAGTTTCATTAAATGTTCTTTTAGTACTTCATCTTTTTAATTTTTGCCTAATCATCAACCCTTGAGCTATTTGAGAACTATCACTGTTACCTAATCTATAAATGTTTTCATTTATCTCAAAGAAAATGATTTGAACAGGAGCACAACAAGTCATACAGCATGTCTGCACGGGCTCTTATTTTTTTAACATATTTTTTTTGAATGGCCACTGTGGGCCAGGCTCCAGAGTATAACTATGCTGTGATCTAACACACTTGTTTTCCCCCTAACATATCATGTGGAAATTGATCAATATCCTTGCTGAAATACAGATACATTTTATACATAGTATCCCATCATCTACCAAATTAGTAACCTAAACTTCAAAATAAGAATTAGTATTAATTTTAGTTTCCTGATTTATTTATTGTTTTAAGAAATTTATGGAGTAGTTTCAAGGTTAGAGGTACTGTGCCTTAGGCTGGAGCTACCAGTGGTGTGCAGGGCCGAATGGTTCCTCCCTTGTGTCCTGCAGTCTAGTGAGGAACTGTGATTGTGATGCTCATGCTAGTCATCACCGCTGCTGAGTGTGCACAAACTTAAAGTGACCAGATTTTAACATTGGTAAAGCGGGACACCATTGACGGGAGGGGGGGGCGCCTGACAACAATGCAAACTTTAAGCAGTTCTCAATAATCAGTTCTCAACAGTTATTTGTTATTATTAGAGTTTAACATTATAAAATTAACAAAAATAATATAAAACTCATATCCTGGCGAAATAGCCACATGGCAGCTAAAAACTGTATATTCCCTTCCTGTTCTCCTGTGTTCCCTAGCTTATTGCGCATTCTTTCCAAAAATCAGGACTTTTTTAAAATGCCGCAGGACTCGAGACAAATTTTTAAAAATCAGGACTGTCCTACCAAAAGCCAGATGTCTGGTCACCTTACTCTAGGGTCAAATGTGTATGCTAACCATGGCTGAAAGAATAACAAACGCATTCTCTTATAGAGTCATTTCGTTCCCTCCAAACACACCTTTTTCACCAAAACCACTCAAAAACGTAGGTTTCGTGGTTGCAAAACAAACGGATGTGCAAAGCACCCATAGCCCAAAGAGTATAAGGTAGAAAAAGAAAATAGAATCAGCAGGTGTGGTTTCCCCTCTAAGGAATTCCCCTTTCTCCCCCCTCCCTCATTCTCTCCCTCAGCAGCTCCCCATCAGTAGGAAAAATGCAACTTTTTTGTACACTCTGCACGGCTGGTTTCTCCTATGCCTTGCAGAACATTAACTAGCAATGCAAAAACATCAGCTTTGAAAAGCACAATACATCCATTCCCACCAAAAATAGTGCATTGGGGTTTGCTAGTGTTTGGGAACTTCAAGTAATGGAAAAAATGAGCCACGTAAAAAGAGATTCACGATAAGCAGCTCTGAATTTAGCTCCATTTTGTTATTAAGAACCCAGCACAACCAGTTGACAAGTCGGTCAGGCATGTTGACCTTGGTTAACTTCCTTCTAAAAGCTCAAATGAAAACAAAAAGTTCTCTGAGCAGATGAAAATAGCTGCAAAAATAAATACGATATCTTGCTACAGATTAAATGGGCTCTAATAGGACTTTAGAAGATATTAAATGTTTTAAACAGAAAGGTGGTTAAAAATAGAGAACAAATGTAAATAACCTGTGATTTTTTTTTTCCTCCCTGAGTTATTTCGGGGCTGAAAATTGCAGGTGAAGGAAGATGACTAAGTGATACTTAAAACCACTCTCTCCCCTGATCCTGTTTCCTTACAGTTTCCATCGGAAGCTCTTGGGAAACAGTTACCACTCCAGGCTGCTGGAGGTGAAAGGTCTGCCGAGATGGTCTTATGAGGTTTGGTGATGGAATATGGGCCAACCCCGGGTAAACTCATTAAGGAGAGGAATTTCCTCCTTACCATTGGTCTTTCAGCTACTACTTCTAACCTCATTTCTCCCACCTCCAACATGTGTAGGACAGAGTGAGGGGGGCCTTGATGATCCGTGCCCCTTGGTGGGATTCCCTCACCAAGTGTAGGCAGGACCTGTGACCTGCTTCTCAGCAGGAGAACGTGGCATAGGAGATGGGTTGACACCCCCATGAGGAGGGTCCCTGACAGCAGCTGTAGACAACAGACTCTTCTTGCCACTTGCATCAGGGGACCAAAGGGTTGCAGCCCCCTGGAAGCCTGAACCCAGAAACCACTGGGAAGCCATGGCCCTGAGTCCCACAGTCCCCAGGAAAGGAATTCTTCCCTGAACCTGAGGGTTCCTGGGAGCAATTACTCCCCCTTCTAGCCTCCAGATGAGAGTGCAGCCCAGCCCATATCTTGCCTGCAACCCTGTGAAACCCTGAGTGAAGGTCACAGTGAAGACAGCTGCAACTTCCAACCTAGGAAACTATGGGATAATAAATGTGTGTTAGTATAAGCCACTAAGTTTGTGGCGAATTGTCACTCAGTAGTTCAGAATGTGGCTGTATTGGGGAATAGGGTCTTTAAAGAGCTAATTAAATGGCCATGAGGTCATTATGGAGGGCCCAGGTCCTGTATGGCCCGTGTCCTTGTCAGAAGAGGATATTAGCACACAGACACTCACAGAGGGACGGCCACGTGAGGACACAGGAAGAGACAGTGTCTACACACCAAGGACAGAGGTCTCAGGAGGGACCAGCTCTGCTGATCTAGGACTCATGGCCTTCAGAACTGCGAGAGAATACCTTCGTCATTTAAGCCCCCAGCTGCGGTAGCTTGCTGTGGCAGCCCACTTAGACTGCTACAGCCACCAATGTGCAAAGACCTATGTTTTATTTCTGCAAGACCCGTTCTTACTACCCGCTGACTCACTCCGTCCCTCACTCTCCGCCACCCATCTGTGCCTCCCCTCCGCATTCTGAAAACAAGATGGGAAAGACTTGCAGCTTTGCTTCCCCATTTTTTTAGGGGAATTCTGAAAATGGAAGTGGCTAGGGCTCTGCAGGAATCAGTCACTGAGTGGAGACCTCAGAGGAGGGGGGCAGATGGCAGCACACGGCTTCCTCTTTCCACAGCCCCCAGGCATCAGGTGACAACTCTTATCAGCAAGGACCCTGAAGACCAGGGAGGGGGGATGGCTGGTGTTGTGCTGGGGACTGCCTAGAGCCCCCCAACTACAGTCATGGGGCCACACGCAGTGTCAGAGAATGGTCACTGGGTCCCTAAAATGTGTGGAGGCCAGAGTGGAAGAGAAGGGTCAGATTGGAGGCCTGGGGAAGGGACAGGTGGGGGACGGCAGCATGAAGGCAGGCAGTGGATGAGGCAGGGAGCTTGGGCAAGTAGAAAGGCCCAGAAGCTTTCACAGGGCACCAGATCAACGCCAACAAGGAAGGCTTGAGGTGTGTTTGCTTGTTCTGCTCTGGTCCTTAAAGAGGTGTCATTCTTCCCCAGAACAGAAAGAAAACGCGCTCTGCACATAAGCTTTAGACAAACATTTCAAGGTTAACACTATGGGCACGAACCCGTGTGATGCCTTCCCACTTGGACTGGTGGCGCTCTGTGTCAGCCCCATCGACCTGCTTTTGTCTGCAAAATATTGGTGAATGAGTGGTTTTCTATGATGGAGCCCTGAGCTGTCCAGTCTGGGGTCACAAACACCGGTTTTGGAGCAAGACTCCTGCCTCTGACCTGTGAGTCTGGTATGACTATGACCAGCAACAGGAACACAGACAAGGGACTCCAGCAGCCCTGCTCCAGATTTTGCCTCCAAAACGTGGGGCCAACATTGCCTCTCTCACAGGCCTATCTGGGGCAGAGGTAATGTCTGTATTCAGCGCTGGGCTTGGTCTAAGTGCCCAACAAATTTGAAGCCCTGTTGGTTCCACTGAAATAGTCATCTCAAACAATTAGGATGAAATGTGTAGAATTCAGTGAAAAAATACAAAATAAAACAACTTCAAAAAAAATCTAAGGGGAAGAGACCTGAGGGTTAGCAAGGTGCCGATTGCCTCAAAATAGGAAACATCAGGCCAGAGCAGCTATTCTCCTACCCAGATGCACATCAGAACCTCTTGGACTGGGGGGCTTGTGGGAGCAGAGGTCGGGGTGGGGGGCTTGTGGGAGCAGAGGCCCGACCCCCAGCCCTAGAGTTTCGGTCCAGCACTCTCCTCTTTCCTGAGGCCCCTTACCCTTCTTTTGCATCCTGTCTACTGACTGGGTCCCCGCTGGGTTCTCTGTGTCCCTGTCTCTCAGGCATAAGCTTGGCTCTGGCCTCCAGGGACAGGGACACATCCTGAGGACACGCTTCCTCTTTCAAGGGGGTATTTCTGTCCTTCCTGTGAGTACACCTGCTGGTTGGTGTGCAGCAAAGCCCACCCACCCACTCCTCCCGAGGCTGGGAGTTGCTGGAGATCCAGCCTTTTACTTCCCCATCAAAGTTGGGGCTTTTCTCCAGCCTCTCGTCCTTTACTGGGGTGGTCCCAGGATGGGCAGTGTTGGCAGCACCTCGGAAGTTATTAGGAAGGCCCACCCCAAAGCTCCCGAAAGGGGAGTTCTGGTGGTGGGCTCTTTGCTCCGTGTTTGAACAAGCCCTCCAGGTGACGTCACTCATGCTGGAGTTTGAGAACTGCCAGGTCTCAGCCTCACGGCAGACCTAAAGCACCTGGGAGCTTTTAACATCCCAAAGCCCAGGCTTTGCCCCAGCATGATGAATCACGTCGACCTTGCCAGCAGTGGTGCTGACAGGTTGGAATGTGCCACCAGATTCTGCATGATTCTCTGATTCTCAGGCCAGTGCCTATTTCTCCCATCACCTCCTGGTGGGTGCAGCCAGTCCAGGTGTGTCACGATGAAACTCTGGGGCCAGTCATTTTTCCTAAGGGCCCTCCCTCTGAGGCTGGGGACCTATCTGGCAAACCTCTCTCTGGAGTTACCTGTGCCCGTTTCCCCAGTGACTTCTGTGCCTGCGTCAGGCCCTGCGACTTCCCTGTTTAGCGCTGCCTCCCTGAATAGTCCCCCCCTTTTTTTGCGTGTCAGCCCAGGTCCCCCCCCCCTCCGTTTTAGACTTTGTACTTCTCCCGTGCAGGATTCTCATTTCTTTATTATATTTTATTTTATGGCACCTGTATAGGATAATGTCAGGAAATCAAATTCCTCCATAAGATTTTATCTCAAAGGGCAAGCAGAGGTGAAGTCAGTCTGCCACCAAGACAAATGGGAAACCCCTTTTCTCGCCACATTCCCTTGTAAACTATGCAGACAGTCTAATGAGGTGATGGGCCCATGACCTTGCCTGGCAATGGCCCCAAATATCCCCCCACCTTACCCCAGTGTTCATGTCTTTCTAACATCTCTTGGGGGATGGGTCACACACAAGTTATAAATATTTACCAGAGAGTGATTATTAGAGCTTGCACTGTCAGTGTCCACAGAGAAGGGCAAGGTGTGTTCCTGACTTTAAGACGTTCACAGAGGGGCCAGGCGCAGTGGCTCACACCTATAATCCTAGCACTCTAGGAGACCGAGACAGGTGGATTGCCTGAGCTCAGGAGTTGAAGACCAGCCTGAGCAAGAGAGACCCATCCCTAAAAATAGCTGGGCATTGTGGTAGGTGCCTATAGTCCTAGCTACTTGGGAGGCTGAGGCAGGAGGCTCACTTGAGCCCAAGAGTTTGAGGTTGCTGTGAGCTATGACGCTACAGCACTTTACTAAGGGCAACAAAGTGAGACTGTCTCCAAAAAAAAAAAAAAAGAATTTCGCAGAGGGACTGGGGAAGGTGCTCAGCCTCCAGGGCACAATGGCAGCCCACAGGGCATTCCTGTCCTGCCCTGTGCCCGGCACTGCCTCAGCTGTGCGATGGCCCCCACGTGGGAAAGCTGAGGGTTGTCTTGCATGTGTGCCCCTCTGCTAGTAGGGTGTCCCATGCCCCAGCTTGGCAGTGTGTCCCAGGGTGTGTTTGAGTCCTTCATGTGTCCCTGGTGGCTTCCCCTTTCTTCACAGCACTCAAATCTGGATCCACTGCAAACCTGGGGGGGGGGGTGCAAATCCTATTGGTGGTGCCATGCTGTCTACACTGGAGCCCTCTCCCCACCCGCCTCCCCTCACCTAGCCTGTGTAGGGGCTTCATCTACACAGCTGGGAGTCTCTTGCTCTCAACCCCCTAAGAAACGAGCTGCCCGGCTCGGCGCCTGTGGCTCAATCGGCTAAGGCGCCAGCCACATACACCCAAGGTGGCGGGTTCGCATCCCCAGCCTGGGCCCACCAAACAACAATGATGGCTGCAATGAAAAAATGGCTGGGCATTGTGGCGGGTGCCTGTGGTCCCAGCTACTTGGGGGGCAGAAGCAGGAGACTCGCTTGAGCCCAGGAGTTGGAGGTTGCTGTGAGCTGTGATGCCATGGCACTCTACCCAGGGGGATAGCTTGAGGCTCCCTCTCAAAAAAAAAAAAAAAAAGAAACGAGCTGCCCCTGTATCCCCTGCGCTGCTCTCCAGCCCCTCTCCCATTGCCCCACCTCTACCTTCACCCTCCCTTGTGGGTTGCACGTCAGGGAGGCCAGTCTCTGCAGGCTGTGTGCTCTGGTGGACCCGGTGAGAGTTTGCTCCTGTAGCCAACACTGAGTTTTTGCTCACAGGTTTTGCTGATTTCTACCCAACTCAGCTGGGCTCAGCTTTAGGTATTCTTCCTATACCTGGAGCCAGATCCTCCCTGGGGCCTGCTTCTCTCACAGTCAAGAGATCATGCTGCCTGCAGGAGCTCACGGCATGGGCTGGGAGGAACTGGTTAGCAGAGAACAAACAGTGTGGTCTTCTTGTCCAGCTGCTAGCTGAATTCCCTTAGCTCCACCCACCTTCCCTGTAAATAGCTGCTTCATTTAAGTGTCTACCGACCCTCCGAGTCTGCCAGCTGTTTCCTTAGCTGCTACACCGGGACAAAGTTGCCACCTGAGAGCGTGCTGGGATCTGCCTACCATATCTGCTCCTGCATTTATGCAGACAGTGGTTTATCATAGCAACACCTTCACTTTATGCTACGGAAGGATATCCGTGAAGGCCTCGAGCACACGCAGAAATTAATTCTTCCATCGTGGAGAGCTCTTGTTTATACCACAAGTGCACTTAGAGTGTTAGTGCTGTTAACAACCTTCAGTTTCAGTTATAACCTCTACGACAGTTTCTAGTCCACTTTCCGATGCAATTTAGTAGATGAGTTATTTGAATGCCAAAGGGGAGAGAAATTGCAGGTAAATGTTCATGTTGTCATTAGATCAATTTCGCATAAATAATCCAAGGTCAGATGTGTCAAGCAAAGCTACAGTGTTCCTTAGGTACACGTGTTAGAAAGCTCATTGACTTAAACGAGGTGTAATGATATATAATATGTAATGTTCATAATTCAACAATTGGTGGGGGTGATTTTCCTATGTATTCAGGGCATGTGACAAATGAAAAAAGGAATCGTGAAAAACATCCATTTTGGGAAAAGTGCCTTTTTTTTCTTTTTGAGAAAAGGTCTTGCTCTGTCACACAGGCTGGAGTGAAGTGCTATAATCATAGCTCACTGCAGCCAGAAACTCTTGGGCTCAGGTGATTCTCCTGCCTCAGCTTCCAACTAGCTGAAACTATTGGTTCCACCACCAGTCCAAGCTAATTTTTTAAATATTATTTTTTTGCAGTGATAGGGATTTTGCTATGTTGCCCAGGCTGGTCTCAAACTCCTGACCTCAAGTGATCCTCCTGCCTCAGCCTCCCAAAGTGCTGGGATTACAGGTACAACCCACTGGGACTGCGCTTCTCTTATAAAAAGTGTTTTTTTTTTTTTTTGGTTTTTTTTTGAGACAAAGCCTCAAGCTGTCACCCTGGGTAGAGTGCCATGGCATCACAGCTCATAGCAACCTCCGACTCCTGGGCTTAAGCTATTCTACTTCCTCGGCCTGCCAAGTAGCTGGATCCACAGCCGCCTGCCACAATGCCTGCCTATTTTTTGGTTGCAGCCATCATTGTTGTTTGGTGGGCCCGGGCTGAATTCGAACCCACCAGCTCAGGTGTATGTGGCTGGCACCTTAGCTGCTTGAGCCACAGGCGCCAAGCCATAAAAAGTGTTTTTTAAAAAGCTGTTTTTGGGGGCTTGGTGCCCATAGCTCAGTGAGTAGGGCGCCAGCCACATACAATGAGGCTGGTGGGTTCAAGCCCAGCCTGGGCCTGCTAAACAACAATGACAACTGCAACCAAAAAATAGACAGGCATTGTGGTGGGTGCCTGTAGTCCCAGCTACTCAGGAGGCTGAGGCAAGAGAATTGCTTAAGCCCAAGAGTTTGAGGTTGCTGTGAGCTGTGATGCTATAGCACTCTACTGAGGGTGACGTAATGAGACTCTGCCTCAAAACAAACAAAAAAGCTGTTTTAGATATTTGTTGACATCAGATGAACTGAGCACGTGTATAGCTACAAATTGATACGTCCTGGCATGTGCATCCATCTGTGAAGCCACCGCCAGATTGGAAGTAAAGAGCAGAGCCGTAGGAATTCCCTATGGCTGCAGCGAAGAATTACTACAAACTTAGTGGCTTAAAACAACACATTTTATCGTCTTACCGTTCTGGAGGTCAGAGGTCTAAAACAGATCTCTGAGGGCTAAAGCTGAGATGGCAGGGCTGCATTCCTTTCTGGAGGGTCTAAGAGCAAACCTGTGTCCTGGCCTGTCCCAGTGTTTAGAAGCCTCCTGCAGTCCTTGGCTCATGGCCCCTTCCTCCCTCTTCAAAGCCAGCAGTGTTGCATTTCTCTGCAATTTGCTATGATTTGGATGTGGTTTGTCCCATCAAAACTCATGTTGAAATTTGATCCTGATGTGGCCATGTTGGGAGGTGGGGCCCAGTGGACAGATCCCTCATTTATAGACTAATGCAGGGGTGAGTGAAGAGGAGGTGGGAGGTGGACTTTGGAGGTGCCAGGCAGGAGGGGACATCCTCCCTCATGAGGGCTGGTGGCCATCCCTGTATCCACTGCCATTCTGTCCTCACCAGGCTGGCTTCCTGCTAGAATCCAAGAATCTATCTGGAATATCCAATGTCACATTTTTGGACGCATGCTAAAAGTGTCAGGATTTCAGTAAGGGAAAACCCAGTTTGTCGCGATTTTAACATTTACTAAATGCATGAAAAAATACTGCATTCGCTTTGTTAAAGGAGAACCTTTGCCAATTAATTTGTCAGAGCTGTATTTTAACCTACTTTTGAAAATACTTGTCCTGAATTAGCTAATTATTCCTAGATGGTTATTGAAAAATTATACTCAAACTCAAAAACCACATTTGTGGAGTCATTTGTTTCCTGACAATTATCTCAAAGGTTGGCACGGGGAGTCCTCACGGCTCCTGTACAGATTGGCAATCCCAAGTTCTTTTCCTCAGACTAGAATATATATTCCCAGCTCTGGAGCCTTTATCTTGAATGTCCCTGTTTCCAAGTTTGGAATATTTATTTATCCTGCCTGTGCCGTCTTTAGGGAATGTGCAGCAAGGCTTTGCTCATTGTTTCTGAAAACATTTCCCGGCCTTTAGCAGTCTCCCTCCCCCCGACCCACGGTAGGCTGTTACATAAAGGATCTGATATTGCAGAACTGCTGAAATCAATGGTAGGATTTTAGGAGGTGAGAACATGTTGACCCATCCTCGGGGCTGCATGTCCTGCAAGGGGCACTCAAGGACACAGTGACAGGACAAATGGAAATGTAACAATAAACAAAAGGCAGAAGGGTGTGCATGTTACTCAGAGGTGGGGTGGCTGCACTGAGTCCTGGGTCCGAAGACCAGACCCTGCATGGAACGTCACATAGATAACAGCATGAACGGTTTACATGCGTGTCAACAATCGACGTGGCTGCATGACCTGAAAAACATGTTTATCTGATCTCTGCAATGTTTACACTGCAAAAAATAGTTAGCAAGCCTTTCCTCAGAGCAGGGACGGTTCTTTCTGCCAACTTCTGTCAAAACCATCCTGCCACGCAAACCAGTACACTCCTTACATCTCGGTAATTATGAGGCTGGCAAGACCTGTACCAAGGGTTTGGAATGCACAAGCAGGTTGTAAACCCTGAAATTGGGAGAGGTGAGTAAAGCAGGAAGGGAAATAGACAATACGTTCACAGTTGGACTAAAACTTTGCTGGGATGTAACAGAGTGGGAGTTTCACATCCGAAGGTGCCACTGGACAGCAGATGTGCCCTCTTGTCTTTGCTGACTTTCCCTGGGGGTCCTGGCAGCGAGGGGGTGGGTGAGGGAACCAAACTCAGGGTCACCAGCGGAGAGGGTGGAGTGAGGCAGGCTGGGGGAGTCCATGTCAGCATCAGGCTTTTGTTTCTGGCCAGAAGGGAACATTTAGAACTGAGAACTTACTCTCCAGTTCTGGGTTTAAGTCCACTTTGAGAATTTCTAGATTTAAATCCACTTTGCAGAATTCAGTTCAACACTCACAGGCTTGCTGTATTTTTGGAGCAAACCATTTCATGGCAAAACACCCAAACATGTCAGACTCCACCCAGTTGTGCAGTGACCCTGCTGAGATAGGGAGGTGCCACTGCAGTTGAGGGCACTGCGTAGGGTGGCACCTCCTGGGGACACACCCAGCCTACCTGGTCTCCCTCTCTGGGCCTCAGTTTTCTCATCTGTAAAGCGGGAACAGAAACAGTAACTCTTTTAGGTTGTTCTGATGATTCCGTGAGCTGATATTATATTACATCTGTGGATGGGTTTTAAACAATGCCCAGCTGACAATAAGCCTCTTTGCAAACACATTGTGAGGTGTGCTCTTGTCTGGTGCTTTGTAATGAGGAATTGGAGTGAGGTAACTTCTTTCTCCTAAGAGGGCTTGTGTGTATCAGGTTTAAGCCGAGGGCGACCTCAGATATGCATTCCGGAGACCACAGACTCAGCGAAACGTCACACAGACCACTTTCCTCTGGGTTACAGGTTGCAACGTGCTGGATTAAATAAAATGCACTGTGAAAATTCATTTCACTTCTTTCTTTTTAACCTTTTAGATTGTGGCTATTAGGAAATTGACACTGGCAGTGGGCAGTGTTGGGGTACAGGGCCTACAGAGGAGAGTGGGCAGGCTGCAGGCCCCCCTGGACAGTGCTGGAACCAGGTGGAGAGTGCAGAAATTCTGGGGAGGCTCCTCTGGCTCAGGCAGAGCTGAGGGAGTGAACTCATTATTAAACCTGTGGGGACTAAAAATGCATACCTCTGTGGGCAATCCCAGCAGGAGTTTCCAGGAGAGACAAGGAGGCCAGATCCCGCCACAGAGAGAGAAAGAGAGGGAGCCTGGGGCATTTCAGGACACAGCTGTGTGCTGGATTTAAAGATCAAGCCCATTCATTCTGGAGCAGAGGGCACAGGGCTCTGGTTTCTGGGGACATGAGCCGGTTAGGTTCCTTACTGTCTCTGAGGAACTGGTCAAGAGGTATTGGAAAGCATTGGGAAAAAAATCAGAGACCATGTCTAGAAAAATAAGCAATTACATTCATTCCAGAAAACATTCAGAGTTGCCCAGGGAAGGAAGTGCAGTCACAAGTTTGCTGCTCTGATCAGCAGAGAACGTAAGAAACGTGATAACGTCGAGTACTGAAAAATCCCAGTATCGAAACTAAGGAGATGGGGGACACAAACGCTCTCCAGTATCAAAAAAATGCACAAAAACTACTAAAATCAGTAAACTGAGAGGTAATAGTATGCACAGATTACTTAGAAATATGGAGGAAAATTCTAGAAGAAACGGGTAAGAGTGGAAGGTTGTTCCGAGGGGCGGAGCCAAGATGGCGGATTGCAGCCAGCGTTTTACAGAAGCTCCCGTCCAGAAGGAGGCGTAAAGGACCGAAGTTTAGCAAAGGAGCTGATAGTTTGGAGCGGAGCCAAGAGAGAAGATTGAAGAGTGCACTTCAACCTTCCTGAGGCGAGCTGCGACCCCCAAAATACAATAAAAAGGTATAAAATCCACCACCAAGCCGACGGGAGTCCCTTCCCCACACAAGAAGGGCTCACAGTTTACGCCATGCAAACAAGCGAGCAGAGTTCAGACATCCTCCCACTCTATCCCATGGGAGAGACCCCCTAAAAACTGGACCTCCTACCCCTGCTGGCGTGCCACAGCACCCTCCTGCCACGCATAAAACTGGAAGGTTGTTCCCCCTGTAGTGAGGAAGATACAGGTAAGGACACATGGAATGGGCCTTGATAATAGTTTTGTGTGTGTGTGTGTGAGATAAGATCTTGCTCCATCACCCAGGTAAGAGTACGGTGGCATTACCATAGCTCATAGCAACCTCAAACTCTTGGGCCTGTGCAATCCTCTTCCCTCAGCCTCCCAAGTAGCTGGGACTCTAGGCAGGTGCCACCACACTAGGATAATTTTTTTATTTTTAGTAGAGCTGGTGTTTCACTCTTATATAGGCTGGTCTCAAACTCCTGGCCTCAAGCAGTCTTCCTGCCCAGCGTCTCAAAGGAGTTGGATTATAGCTGTGAACCATTGTGCCTGGTGGATAATCCTTTTTGATTTAATGATATGCGCACTTCAGTTTGATTTAATAATATTTTTAAAGCATATAGCAATTCCTCACCATGTGAGCTTCCCTGTATTAAATGGAACTCCACCAGAATTAGGAGCTTTATTATATGTTTCTCCTTATACAACATAAAGATGCAAGTTTCAAAAATACGCAGCCTTTGCCAGGTGCTACTCTCCTAAGCCAGGGGGCTCAGGGCAGCTTCTGTGAGCCACGTTTGTGCCACTCACTGCCCCCTCGTGCTGAGGAGCTGATCCCAAGTGCCTGCCCACATCCCTGCAGTGACAAACGCTTCATGCCAGCAGTGTTTGGCCTCCTACCATTTCCATTCAGATCACTCTGGGATTTTTGAGACCTTGGAAGAGGCACTGATGAATACTTGGGGTAGTGTTTGTTACAGATGAAATTTCAGCATGCGTATTTCAACAGGAATCCTTTGGGAAGGACAGACTTGGAGGTGGGACACCTGAGGGGACCTCTTCTCTGTCCTAGCGTTTCTTCCAGTCCAGGAAACTTGTTCTCCACGGCAGCTATTTAATTCATATTTCTCTACCTAACTGTGCCATTCTCCCTTCAGCTGCATTTTCAGAGAAAGAGTTCTCATGTCTTGTATCAATATTTCTTTTTTTTTTGAGACGGAGCCTCAAGCTATCCCCCTGGGTAGAGGGCTATGGCATCACAGCTCACAGCAACCTCCAACTCCTGGGCTCAAGCGAGTCTCCTGCCTCCGCCTTCCAAGTAGCTGGGACCACAGGCACCTGCCACAATGCCCAGCCATTTTTTGGTTGCAGCCATCATTGTTGTTTGGCAGGCCCAGGCTGGGGATTCGAACCGTCCATCTTAGGTGTACGTGGCTGGCGCCTTAGCCGATTGAGCCACAGGCGCCGAGCCGTATCAATATTTCATAACTGACAGTATTTGTCGTGAATTCACTAGGTGGAAAAAAAAACCACGTCTTTTTTTATATGGATGTGTGACAGGTACAAAGCCAGATTCTGGCAATCTGGTAGATTTTTAGAACCACCGTTTTTAATGGTTGGAATGAAGGTCTCCTATTTACTGTTCCTCTTTGTCCCTTCCGCCTTCCTCCTCCGCCTCCTCCTTCCCCCTCTCTTTCTTCCTTCTCTCTTCCTCTCTTTATTTCCTCTCTCTTCTCTTTCTCTCTCTCCCCTCTGTCCTTTCTCCCTCTCTCTCCAGTCCTGTTCCCCTCTCTCCCTTCTCTTCGCTCTCTCTCCCTCCCTTTCCCTCCCCCATCTCTCCTTCATTTCACAAGCTCCTGCAACCTTGCACAACTTAATCTTCACCTGGAGATAGTCACAGCAGCAGAAACGGTCATGCCCCAGGAAACCTATGATACAAGCCTTGGAACACACTGTCAACATGGGCCAAAGGGACTGGGAACAGTATTTTGAAAAGGAGGAGAGTTTGGTGGCTATAACCATGGGAGGAGGAAGCAATTGTTTACTAAATACAAAGGCCACAGAATGCAACAAAGTCCTGTCTGGCAAACATTTCTTGTGTGTGAACCACTGACCTCATGCATTTGAAAAAGTGTTAGTGTGTCCTAAGCAAAGTAAGAGCTGAGCACTGGCCCTGAGGATGCATTGAGGTAACCACCCTTTCCCCACAGAGGTACTGGAGGAAGGGGGGCTTCTCCTTTTTTTAAAATTTATTTTAACTATTATGTGTGCACAATGTTTGTGCATCTGTATAGGGTACATGTGATGTGTTAATACAGGCGTACAATGTGACTTAGTCACATCACGGTGACTGGGAGCACCTCAGGCATTTATCATTTCTTTGTTTTTAGGAACATTCCAATCCTCCTCTGTCAGTTATTTTGAAGTGTATTCTAACTTACTGTTGATTGTAGTCACTTTATTTATTTATTTTTTTTGAGACGGAGCCTCAAGCTATCCCCCTGGGTAGAGTGCCATGGCATCACAGCTCACAGCAACCTCCAACTCCTGGGCTCAAGCGAGGCTCCTGCCTCCACCTCCTAAGTAGCTGGGACCACAGGCGCCCGCCACAACGCCTGTCTGTTTTTTGGTTGCAGCCATCATTGTTGTTTGGTGGCCCGGGCTGGGGATTCGAACCCACCACCTTAGGTGTATGTGGCTGGCGCCGATTGTAGTCACTTTATTATGCTGTCAAATATTGCTCCTTTTATCTAACTATATTTTTGCACACATTAACAATTTCCACTTTATCCCTTCCTTCCTACTACCATGTTTCTCTGAAAATAAGACCTACCCCCAAAATAAGCCCTAGCAGCATTTCTATGTATTTGTTAAATACAGGCCCTACCCCGAAATAAGACCTAGTGATGGACATGGCTATGCAGATTGTGGGCATGGCTGTGCAGATTGATGGGCGTGGCTGTGCAGCATATCTATAAGTAATGCATACAGATATGCTGTGTAGCCATGCCATGCATTTCTGCGGGGAGAGGAAGACATCCCCTGAAAATAAGCCCTAGTGTGTCTTCTTGAGATAAAATAAATATAAGACAGTGTCTTATTTTCGGGGAAACACGGTACCTTCCCAGCCCCTGGTTATCATCATTCTCCCGTCTGTCTCTACCAGATCAATTGTTTTTAGTTTTTAGCACCCACATGTGAGAACATGAGAGATTCATCTTCCTGTGCTTGGCTTATTTCACTTCACATAGTGTTCTGTAATTCCATCCACGTTGTTGCAAATGGTAGCTTTCCCTCCTTCGTAGGGGTCTATACTATTCCTCTGGGTGGGTGTGTGCACAGTTTTTTTACGCATTCATCTGCTGATGGACAGTCAAGTCCATGTCTTGGCTATTGTGAGTAGTGCTGGAATGAATGAGGGAATGCAGATATCTTTTCGATATACTGAGCTCCCCTCCTTTGGATACACAGCGGGGGAACTGCTGGGTCACCTAGGAGTTCTAATTTCAGTTTTTTGAGGAATCGCCACAGTGTTCTGCATAGTGGCTGCACTAATTCACGTTCCCGTCCCCAGTGTGTAAGGGTTCCCCTAAAGGGGGAAGCTTTTGCTGTGCGCATTGTGGAATGCTTCTGCTGATAAATCTTTCCTCTCTATCAAGAGTCTTCCTGAAATTTTTTAGACATAATTCTGTTATTTTTATTGTATAACCACTCTCTGTCCATGAGAGCGGGTTTGGTTTGAGCTGTCAGGGCCCAGGAAGCTGCTTCATTCTCTGTAACCCCTGCAGTGGAGAATGTAAGTCCTGCAGTGTAGGGCTGGCTACCTACTTCTCTTACGGTTGGGCGTTTCCTTTATTTCCTGCCCTTTGTTACTCCAAGGATGTTGTAATGAATGTCCCCCCTTATGCGTTATTTTGCACATAGTTAGCGTGATCGTAGGATTCTGGAAGAGGGATTGTGGGGTCAGCGGAGTGTGAGCTTTAAGACTGTTCTCGGATATTTATTACCAGAGAAGTTCCCTGACCAGCAGCACCCTTGACATTCACCTTTGCCTCCGGGAGCTTCCACTGACTGCTGTTCCCCTCCACGTGGGGAGGAAACATTCTGGCCAACAGCGGAAGCCCGGGCCCTTCTCTAATACCCGCCGGCACCCATGGCATGGCTGGGATGGCTGCCTTCCTTCCTTCCTTTCTTCTTTCTTTCCATTTTTTTTAGATAGAGTCTCATGTCATAGCTCACAGCAACCTCGGACTTCTGGGCTTACCCGATCCTCCTGCCTCAGCCTCCTGAGTAGCTGTGTAGCAGGGACTATAAGGCAGCAACCACAACACCCAGATAATTTTTCTATTTTTAGTAGAGATAGCGTCTGTTCTCTTACTCCTGAGACCGAGCTACTCTCAGACTTCTGAGCTCAAGGGATCTGCCTGCCTTAGCTGGGATTACAGGTGTGAGCCACCACGCCTGGCCAGAAGATTCTATTTTAATCCCTGGTTGACCATTAGGGAGCTTTCATGGGGGGGCCTAGATAGCTAGTGTGTAGTGGAGACGGCTTAGAGCCCAGGCGGTTGCTTCCTGAGCTGCCCGTACTGATAGAGTGAGTGGTGGAGCACTAGAGGACTGTCACCTTATTATATTCTTGTAGCTGTCAAATGCCAACCGAAGGTGTTCCATAAATATATACGGGACACTACGCTGTCACAGCAGCTCTCCTCTCCATAGAGCTGCAGCGATAAACAAAAGACAGCTTGCTCTCTGCACTGGAAGGAGAGAACAAAATAGTGCCGATTCAGCCCTGGAAACAGGGCCCTCGGCGTGTTTATCCCATGCACACAGCCAGGGCATGGGCTGGCCTGGCCTCCTTCCTGCCTCCAGGAGTGGGGGACACACTCTTTCCTTCTGGCCAGAAGCAAGTTATTGAAAACCTGCTTTCTTACGCAGCATCACTTTCCCCCTGGAGGGTAAAAATTGTTGCTCAACCTCTACTGTAGGCAATGAAAACCAACCAGCCGTGCCATCAAAATGTCCAGCAAAATTAACCTTGAGGGTAGCGCCTGCGTTTTTCACCGACTCATCACAAAAGCAGAGTTGATGTGAAAACAGCCAGAGGGAGTGTGGCTGTGTGGCATGGGCTGCAGCTGGGGTAGGAGAGGGCGTCACACTCTCTGGGTCAGTCCTAGAAGATGCCACGGTCACTCAGTCAGCCTCAGATGGGGTCCAACATGAAGAGGCGGGAAAAGAAACAGGGCTGTTTGTACAAACGTGTGATTTCTTTAGTGGTGCTCAGTTCCTGCAGGCGCTGCAGCAAACTCCTGCGGGGCCTGCTGTACATTTTCCATGCCTGCCTAGAAACTTCTTGCTCGTGAGAGCTCTGCCAAATGAAAGCTTACATTGTTTTCTGGACTCCTTTGGCTCTTGAAGAAATACCTCGAAGAAGCTCTTTATTTTTCTTTTGCTTTCTTAAAACAAGATTTTGAACCAGGCACCTGTTATTTCTCACCCGGGGTTCTTGAATAAAAGAAATGGATTGGGTAGTGCTTAATCACTTCAGCCAAATTGTTCCAAGATTTCTGAGGCTAATGATAGATCTCGTGTAGAATACAAATAGTTGGTGTACAAAAATGGGTGTCTTTGGAACGGAAATAGGGGTACCAAAATAAAATGCTTAGAAGTTAGTTGGATCTTGGGGCGGCACCTGTAGCTCAAAGGAGTAGGACGCTGGCCCCATATGCCAGAGGTAGAGGGTTTAAACCTAGCCCGGACCAAAACCTGAAAAAAAAAAAAAAAAAAAAAAAAAAAGTGAGTTGGATCTTTTCTGAAAATGTGGAAAGCAGCACTGACCACACGACATGGCAATTACTCCTGAGCACGTCTTACACAGAAATGAAAACTTAGGTTCACATGAATGCCTGTCTGCGAGTGTCCACAGCAGGAGAATTTGTGAGAGGCAAACACTGCCATCAGCCCTGATGTCCTCCAAGGGGTGAACGGTCACAAGTCCACAAAGTGAAATATGACTCAGTGACAAAAAGGAACATTTTGATATGTACAACTTGGATCAGTCTCCAGGGAATTATGCTGAGCCTAAGAAGCTACATCATTGGTTGCCTGGAGCGGGGGGGGGGGGGGGGGGGGCCGGGACTCGCAGGTCTAGGTCCCCACAAGGGTTGAACGGTCCCAG